>CALNHX010006490.1:0-88170 GCA_940337035.1 Agriotes lineatus | reverse complement strand
ATATTAGATAAAAGATATAATTTTGATCATATTGTCATATAATCTCCAAGGCGGTTTCTTCATTATTATGATACCACCTGAAACGACCTCTTAATTACTTTATCTTGCCACCGCGAGCGTGTCATTAGCCATATCTTGCTCCATATAAATAAATGTAATCTACGCTACTTTGCCTTTATAACCATAAAGGTATTATATTCAATTGCAAAATGGCATTTTCGTTATCTTGTTATTGAGAGAGAAGAGGTAGTTTTTATTATATTGTCATATAATTTAAAATACGCTGTCTTCATTACCTTATCATTTCTCTTGATTATGTTATCTTGCAACCGTGCAGGAGTCATTAGCATTCTCTTTTTATATAATTTGAAAGTGTAATGTGTACTATTTTGTCATGTAGGCATGAGAGTGTTATATTCAATTTCCAAACAGCATCTTCGTTATCTTGTCGTATAGTCGCAAAGTTGTCGTATGCATTAGATATCTTATTACATAGCTGCAGATATGTTTACTATTTTGTAGTATAACCATAAAAGTGTTATAATCTACATTATGTTATCTTATATGCCCAAAATATGTGTTTTTGATTATTTTACCATGTAATAGCAAAGACGGTGTATGTATTATCTTGAAATGGCAGCTCAAATGACACCTTCATTATTTTACCTTGCAACCGTGAAGGTGTTCTTAGCATTATCTTTTTAATTATGTGCAAAAATGTACTGCTTACTCTTTTCATATATAACCGTACAAGTGTTATATTCAATTAAAGAACGGCATCTTCATTATCTTATCATATGAGAGCAAATATGTGGTTTTATGGATTATGTTCTCATATAATCGCAGAGAGGATTTCTTCATTTTCTAGTCAAACGACGTCTTTTGGCATGTAACCGTAAAAGTATTACATTCCATTGCAAAAACACATCTTGGTTATCATTTTATCAAACTCCAAAGACGGTTGTTTCATTCTCTTGTCTTACAACTGAAACGGCGTTATTTTATCTCGGAAACGCGGTAGAAGTTTTACTTGTTGTAGGCACAGTGGTTTCTGCTATATTATATTGTTAATTAACTCAAATGCGCCGGTCATTTACCCTTCTTATCGCGCAATTGCAAAAATAATATTTGGTTGTCTAGTTATATTACTAAAAATATGCGATCTTCGTGATATTGTCGTCTTGCCGAATGCAGTCTTTTCATTATCTTGTAATACACACTCAAACTACATTTTAATTATTTTATCTTGCAACTGCATGTCCAAAAGCTTTTTTCCTTTGTTAGCTTATTGCATTTTCGTTTTGTTGTCATATATAACCAGGCACCTTCCATCCCTGGCTACACAACCAAAAAAATGTGATCTTAATCATATCGTCATAGAATCGCAATGACGATATCTTCCGTTCCTTGTTGTCCAAAATCAAACGACATCTGCGCTGGTTTATCTTGTACCGCGAAGTTGTCAGTTTGACTATTTTCTCAAATGCGTCCCCTTCATTATCTTATTAACAACCGAAAACCACTTGTCATTTCCCTATTTCATCAGACAGTTCCAGGAAGGCAGTTTCATTATAATTTGTCGTATAATCACAAAGATCCTCACCATATTGCCAATAACCGCAAATCTAACTGCCATCGTAAGGTAATTACATCTTCATCATCCTTGTCCTGACATAGAACTGTAATAATTTGATCTTCATCATATTGTCATCGAATCGCCAAGATGATTTCTTCATTATTTTGTCGTACAACCTCAAGCGACATCTGCGCTATTTTATTTTGCAACTGCAAATGTGTCTTCTTTAAACAAAAAGTTTCTTCTTCATTATCTTCTCATTCAACAGCAAATGTGTTATCTCATCCTCTTTTAATGTTAACGTTAGTCTTTATAAGTCATCCTTTATTTAAGGCTAATAGATTAAAGGAATTGTATTTGCTTGCAAGCACTTCAAACGTTTACTTTTTCTACGACATCATTAGATGTAATACCTATATGCGTTGGCGCTCTATCTATAACTTCATCTTGTGCTATCAACTGAAGGTTACTGTCTGTTAAGGAAGTTACTAAACTTTACTGCGCTTTACTATTAATCCGCTTTTGTAATCATTGTTAGATGCAAGTACTAACTGCTAAAAGGTGGTAGACATCAAGGCTGTCAATTACAGATTATTAAAGGCATGGTAAAATGGTGCACCTTTTGCAGATTCGCAAGTCCTTTAATCTTTTTCCTCAGTTAAGGAAATAGCTTACTAGAATCTATTCATAGAGATTTAACATAAATATGTTACTAATAGACGGCTACGTAAATAATAATCACAAGGTTTGTGTTTGCGTGTTTGTATGATTATTCTAGATATTTCTAAATAGCTTCAATAGGGGGAATTTCCAATTCTTACACAGAATTTTCTTTCAAAGCACTCTGCATGTATTACATCAATGTATTATAAACACGTGATCTAGCTAGCAAAGCTCCTCATTAAGCATTGAGCAACACATAAATAGACCAAAAGTAAAATGAGCTTTAATTAATCACTCAATGGCCGGCAATCTTTGGTCTGTGTTTATTACATATTACATATGTGTCTAATCGAATCACTTCTACCAAGTAAGGTACCTTCTTCAGCTATAACTTCCATCTCTTCGGTAGTCTAACATAATGGCAATACACTGATAATTGTACGAGTAAAACACCGTTGACCTTACAGATTAATGGGCACATACATGCATTAAAGTGTTAACAAAAATATTGGAAAATAGATAATGAACCTTCCATAAATCCCTTTTATGTCAAAATAATCCTCCCGTTTTTGTGTGATTCAAATATGAATACCCAGAGTGAAAACAGGATTATCGACTGTAGTTGTTATTCAGCCACATCCATATTTAAATACTTCAATATACAGTTGCAGCATTACTGTACAAACCTGAAAGATTAGAAGAATGTTTAAAATAACCCCCATAAAAGGTATACTTGGTAAACCAGTTGTTTAAGGCAGTGGACTGGCCCAGTAAATAAAAGCAGAAAAGAATTATTGCACTCAAATACTACACCTGCTACGTTAAACTAAGCTTTAATTTAATTTCATCGCTAAACGTAGTAAATCCTTTGCTCCAGTACGTGCTTTATCTCTGCGTCATATAAACATAAAAATAAAGCATCTCCTCTATTGCATCCACATATCCAACTGTAGCGAAGGTAATTTTTTGAGCATGTGTTTTAACCACGAAGCTAAACAGTTGTAACATACCATATTTCAAACTCAAACTATATGGACTTGCAAGGAACAGTGATTAATGACCATTCACAACATTGGCTAATGCAGACCTGTACTGAATGGGAATTATAATAAATATGTTATTCATATGAAAAAGTGCATCATTGCTTAGACTGAGTTGGAGAACGTCTTAATTAAGAATGAATGCAAAAAAAACATTAACAAACGGTTTGAGAAGCAGGTATACCAGGGATGATGATGTGCGAAATAGGAACCATTCTGAAGTGGTGGAAAAAGCAGAGGAAATACTGATATATTTACATCTATACAAAGAAAAACATTAGATTAGCTTCTATAGAAATAGTAAATAAAACATTGTATATCCAGCCACCAGGTAGAACAAAAATTTGACACAAAGCTGGCGATCACACTCTGAAAATAGTAGTAAATCGGTTTACAAACCAGATTTCGAAATACAAAATCAATTCAGCAAATACGTCGCTTTTGTAGTAAAACATGTTCGAAATGGAAACCTTGTAATGTCAGTTCAGTTAAAGTTTCAGGAATTCTAAAACAGTTTTTCGGTGGTATAAATGTGAAAAATTAAAAGTTCACGTTCATGGGACATAATGACCCTAGCAGTTATGAAAGGGGGTGGGAATACTTCGTAATATTAGCTGTCGGTAATATTGAAAAATCACCGTTTCTGTAGCTACACAATTATTAGTTTTATTAGTATTTATACCATACCGCTTTCAGCTTGATTTAAAAAATAGTTAAAGATGATAATCTAGTTGCTAGAAAGATTGTCTTGAGGAATTAGCCTCTCCACTCTCATGGTATTAATCTCATTGACAGTTGGAAGCAATAGGATAGATAGGCCACCAGTAAATGTTTTTACTTGATTTAGCCTGAACCAAGAGTGCAAACGGAACTTGATCTAATTTGCCTGAGCGTGTTATAAGATCTCAGGTTACGAAAAGTGGGGTATCATTAGCATAACTCGGATTGCAGATTTCCGTTACATTAGCGAACACTCCCGTCTCCCATTCCTAAAGTATAATACGCATTACGTACTCGCCGTAAATATTAGCTAAACAAGAGTAGATAGAATAAACACTCCTGGCGCATATTTTAATTGATTATATAAGCATCATAGTTGAATTTTTAAATTATAATAAGCACTATACTATCGGAATATACATTTCCAATCAGTGTCATAAGATTATGGAGGATACTTTCTAAAAGTACCTTCTAAAGCTTACTCTATCAAAAGCTTTGCGGTATTTCACAAAGTGTTGCAGTGTTCTCTAGAATCTTGTATTATTTGTCGTATATCGCGAAGTTGTTCTCTGGTAGTTCTTTCTCGTGCGCAATCAGATTCTTCCGGTTGTATATAGCTAGGTAGATAAACCTTCAAGCCCTCATTTAAATTGTGACGTATCACCATCACCGCATCACCACGCCCTCGATAGTAGAGCAATGTACTAATAGTTATCATATATATTTGGGTACCTGTTTTATGGAAAGGCAACCAGATGAATCTTTTCCAATCAACTGGTCAAGTTATTGCATACTAGATTTTGTTAAAATTATGTGTCTGGGCAGTTTTCTATAATTTTCCATATATCTTATAACTTTATCTGACTTCTACTAGTCGTACAGTTTCATCCGACCGACGTCCAGATTTTCACTTGTTTGGTAATTTGTTTCTGCAGCACTGATATTTCTTCAATAACAATTTTCCAATGTACGTTTGCCGAAGACTGTGAAATACATTTTATGATAAAACAAGCTTATCCTGTAAGGTGTTCTTGAACACTTCTTGATTGCCTACTTTAGGTATTGCATTAAGCTATTAGAATATTTATTTGAATTATGAAAGCAACATCATTTTGACTAAGAATTTAATCGAATAGTAAACCATGCTCGCAAGAAGTGTGTATTAGTCTTCATCTGTGTTTGGTTCTAGTTAGTTGTAGGAATATTTATTCTTATTTGTTCACGTTCAATACTATGTAATTTTTACAGCTGTAAAACTAACTCAATGTTCCATATGCCAATTCGATGCATGTTTGGCAATTTTAGGGTATAATTTTGTTGTCAATCACCAGTCGCACATTTCGCACTGTCCGGCTTGGATCCAGGACAGCGCCGATTGTCAGTCGGTCTGCGTGACAAACAGAAGGAATTATTATGAACTGTTTCTCTATGACTGGAAAATAAAACCAGAGCGGGTTCTGCTTACATGCTCTGAATCACAGTACAGCCGCCCTTGACATGGGCATCAAACTCTGTAATCTTTTACCAGCGAGAGGAATTCTTCTTATTCCGTTCTAACCATCACATCTGATGGACATTTCTCGATACCTCAGCTGAAGGTGCACCCTCTAAGGTTGCAGGTTTCCTCTACTTTCTCTGTTTAGTATTTTTTTTACTATCATCCCGTCTCTGGAGACAGTTATTTCCAAGTATCTGTTAAGTTTCGGCTTATTCTACTGTCAGGGTCTGATTCTAACCTGACGGTGTCCACGAAAAACTGCTTGGTTATATTATTAAAACAAATTGTAAGGGTTTTACACTAGAGATTTGTTTTTACATATTTAACTGGTTTGTCTAATTTATGGTTTCTCAATTTTCTCTTAACTGGGTACCTGCAAGGGAAAATATACTCTAAACTACCTGTGGAGGTAGTAGACCGTATCTAGAAACATTTCAAGGAAAGTTGTTAGAACAATTCTATTAAAGCAGTTAATTTTGGCACTTTAGCCTCAAATCCTAGTATTTTCACGAGTCACGCAAGCAAAAATTCGAAGTTGCGTGGTAATGTTATTAAAATTCATTTCCATAAACATTATTTCCGCGTTTCAAAAATTAAAGCATGACAGTTCTTGCATATTCACCGGGACTTAATTTTCCGTTGCTAACGTGTTATCAAACCTTGACTCTGCTGCAAGCAGTAGTTTCGTTGTTCTTTTAAATTCTTAGTAAGCCGCTTATCAAAGCAGCTTTGTTCTGCCCTTGCCTTCTGCATGGATGATGTCATCTTGCCACTGTCACGTCTTGAGTGGTTCTTGACGCCGAACCGGCGGTTGTAATTTTACGTGTGAATCCCCTGTTTGTTTCAGTATTTCGATCCGTCTTATTCTTAAACGTAACGAGTGGAACAAGGACGTAGATAAGCCGCTTCTGCGCTATGTCATTCTTCACGCTTGCCGCTACCGGCTGTTGAACTAGAACAAACGTTTTTGGTTTCTTCAGCCCCCGGCTCGCATCGCTTTGCGGCCGGGGGACGCTGCTCGAACTTTCGTAATTTTCTTTGTGAATAGGTGTGTGTTTTGGTTGCATCGTGTTGTTTGTTGTACCAATTTAGCGTTTTCGAACTGTTTCGTTTGGCAAGAAATCTCCGGCGTTGGTGGTGGTGAGCTTTCCGTTTGAAGTGCATGTGAAGCATTAATTAGCGGGGTCAAGAGTTCTTATCGTCGAGGGTTGCGAGGCCTTTGAATATATCGTTTATACGGATCCTAACAAACTCTTTCTATTGAACCCAACGCTAATTTGAATTTAACGTCATGTTATCGAAACTGGAACGTCGAGGGGTGTACCCAGTGTTATCGTTACGTCGACTTCGCCCTTCGGGGGTCTCTATTGCATCATGCCACCCTTAGTTGTTGCCAGCATCTTCGAGGCTGTGCCCGCACCACGTCATCACCTGTGATTTCGCTGTCGTCCGTTCTTTCCGGCAGTTTGTTTTTGAAGCGACGCTACATATAGTATCGCCAGTAATTATGCAGCCAGCTGATGTTCTCCAGGTAAAGTTCTTGTAAATTAGTTTTATTGTGTATTTATAATTAAAAGTGAACGCCTCGGTGAGTGTTGAACGATCAGCGCATTTGTTATTAACGTTGTGCTTTGCTGTTTGCGAAATTTAATGTTTTTCCGATGCATTCTTTTGTTAAGATAATCTCTGAAACTTCTTTTGTTGTTTAACGTAACTGGTGGCAGTTTCGTTTGCCTTGACCCACATTATTGTTGTTTACAGTCAAGTTTACCACTTGTAATTAAGTTAAACAATACATAAGTTAACGTATTGCGCTATCTAACCTGACTAACCTTTTTGAGTACTGTTAAATTCTAACTAGTAAATTGCATGTTTATTGTCACCTATATATATATTTATTTATTCTAATAGAGTTCATGGTCAAGTACTTCTGTTTTTCATTTGTGTTCGTGATTCCTGTATGCATTTTATGTATACTGTTTCAGTTGTAAGGAGTTGAACAGCTGCTCATTGAGTAAGTTTTGTTGTAAGGTAAGTCGATACTGTACGTCTTCGCCAACCAAACTCGTCCAAGGCAGAAGTAGCAAGGAGAAGTTGCCCACTTCCATTTTCAAGCAATCTCACCTGTGTTGTTATTGTTGTTTCCCGATTTAGTCAAGAAAATGGTGGCGTTCCGTCATTTAACATATTTAACCCCTTTGTGTCAGAGCACAGCCCTAACTTTCAGATAGTAAAGAACCACGACCTTTCTTCACTGAGTATCCAATAGTCGGCGCATTTTGTTACAGCACATCCTGTAACGAAAGCTAGGGCAAGATTCCCGATTTTGTCTTAGTCATTTTGTAGGTAACAGGTTTGGCTCTCAAGCGTATGAGTTATGCTTTGCACGCTTGAGGGGCTGCTTATTAATGCCGTTAACGCGGTTTTCGTCGTGTAACAAACTGGCTAATGGTTAGTGTCGTAATAACGTTTTCGTGCTGTAACAAAGTCGGGGAAAGAATAGATAAACATGGGGTGTCTCATTTTACTAAATTCACAATAAACAGATTTCTTGTTTGTTAACATTTTCCAAAACTTTATAGTTAGTTCACTAAGGAAATGTGTAGTAGTGTATATAACCGATTGTACCAGACAATCTACTTTGATAAAGGAGCTATGATAATGATTCGAAAATATACGGACTATTTATAACAGTAATAAGAACTTTAAATTACAAACAAAACAAAGCATGTATATGTGGGTGATAACAATAATTTCAGATTTTTTTTTGAATTTGTGGATAGGATCAAAATAAGTCCTTGTATCCGAGTTTTCAAGGAAAATTATTATTCGGAAGACTGAAAAGGTTCGTTCTTTTAGATCCATATTTACATGTATTACTTGTTCAACATTACCATATTTCATAGTACCCAACATATTGCCATAAAGTTCTAAATCCTCAACTAAAATTTTGAAGACAGCAAATCCTTCAAGCCCAACTTAAACAAAACAATCCTTAAAAAATTCGAGGTTCACGAACACCGATTGAAAACTCACGCAGGCGCAAGTAAAATTTATATTTTGTGGCCATGCAGACTGAGATATTATTATCCGGCTGCCACGTCTTTATGTGGAGTTTTCGTCAGCTCGTGAATAAGGGCGGCGAAATGGAGAGCGTGTCATGTGGAGCCAGTTAAACTGAAAATACACGTTTCACAAGTGCGGCTCTAAAGCCAAGAAATGGATTTAAACTGCCTCCACTAACCTTTATCTGCTCTTACCCTGATAACTTCAGGATCGCTTCACACGTGATTTTCAAAGTTCTGTTTGATCTATTAGCGCTAGCGGAAACAATGCGTCCGTAAACGCACAAACCAAAACGATAGCTGCACTAAAATGAACTCGCAGATAGTGGGCGCTTTCATCTGAAAACTAAATTCGCTAAAAGCCAGAACTTGCGTCAATTAACAGAAATAAATGAAGGGTCGGTTAGTTTGATAACGTTTATTGACGAACAGAACAGATTAAAGAGGAAGTGACCTCTATTAAAGGGAGCTTACTTCCGGTTTGGTACTTCCGATGTAGATAACACGCTACATCCGTTATTAACTAGAAAACGTTAGACGAAATTGAAAATCTATAAACTCGATGGCTTCATACGATGGTGCAAATAAGCACTCGAAAGCTTCAGAAGTTTGCATTTATTAATATTTTGCTGTGATATACAAGTATCCACTGAATTTCTTTAAATAATTTCCAGTTCTGCTTTTCCAATTAATTGGCCTGTAGAGGTTTTGGTAGAGCTTCATTTTTAAAATTTGGTAACAAACTAGCCATGTATTTCGCAATCTCCGTACATCGGCAAAGTGTTATAAAATATTGGAGTTGGAAATTTCTTGAACTCAACCATGCCGGTGTTAACTGAGATCAATTTTGCAAAAACAGCTTTGTAGTTATCCTACACACAGGTTGAAATTTTAGAAAATTATAGCTGTCAGTTTCTAACAGAAAAGTTCTGTTCCTTTTCCTAAAACATTCTTATCTTCTTCTTATAATAGGTGTAGGTATTGGCATGTCATCCTATCTGTTGCATTATGCTCGCCACAACTTTGCTGTAAATCGCGTGAGTCAAACAAGTAACATGCCTGTTGACATCCAAATATTTCAGATCAAAGAACATTAAAAATGATTATAAGCACTTGAACCACCATGAATATTTTAAAGACTACTGTAATGTTCAACAAATAAAATCTGTCAATGTTTATACAAGGGGCTCCAAATCAAAGTGGCTTCATTTTTCTAAGTAAATCGAATTAAATGCATAGTACGTTCTGATTGTTGGTTTAGTTGTGGAATAAAAAAACATATTCGTTGTTGCCCTTCATCTAGCTAAGTCAGTAGATGTCAGGACTACTTCCACCACTAAGCACAAACCCTGATTTGATAGAGAATTAGTAAAATGCGTTCGATTTACCCTATTCCCACAATAACAATTTATATCATAGAATATTACAGAAATAAAAAAAAAATTGTTATATTTTTGAAGATTTTTTAAAACTTTTTTGATACTTAAAATTTCTTGAACTCCTGTTCCTTAATTAAGAAAATTATTTTCAAGTATTTACATTCATAATGTTATCTTTAAGTGGGAAATGTTTGTCTATCCTAATACTGAATATTAACGATATTAATAATCAAACTTTGGGCTCCCATGTTTTCAGAGATATAACACAAAGAATGTTTTTCTTATTTTGCTCATACTCAAGGATTATCCCTTCACAACGTACCATCGAGCTAATGCGCCATTTTTTCAGCACCCTGTATATATTGAGGAACGCATAACCTAGGAAAGGGACAGGGATGGGATGAATGTATTGCCTCATATGCGTCACGCCCACATTTTAAGGAAACTGTAGAAATTATTCGATGAGTACAAAGAATATATTAAAACAAAAAAAACCTCTGGTTCCAATGAAAAGAAAACAATACATATGTGGCGCATTAATATTCTCAGGGGTAATACAATAAGTACTGCGCCTATCATCGATGATTTTTTAATGGATATTATGAGTAATAACTCCAAAGCCGGAAATACAACTAGTCCGTAGGACGAGTTGTATTTCTCTACATTGGGATTATAACAAAATGGTATTCTTCAAAAATTATAGACTATAAGGCGTAGTACGAATTATATTTAGGAAGAGAATACAATGACTGTGTACCAATACAATTTCATTGCGTGAGAATGAATGTTAATGATCAGTGTTTGTCCCAAACACACCTTTTTTGCTTAAAGCGTACGACATAACCTAGAAAAATCAATTAAAATTTTTTCTAAAGTAGTTCATTTGACACCTGAAACCAAAGCAAGATAGCTCGTGCCAAATCGAAAATCGTGAATCGCTATATTGTCAGTATGGTAGAAAATATTATTAGCCAATGTCCGAAATTTAAAACATGATAATAAAGTCAAAATTTAATGAATTTTGTTCTCAGCTAAATTGGAAGAAATTCTTAGGAAGGTGGGCAATTAAAATGGAAAAGTAGTGTTGGGAAACAGGAATGCAAGAGTGAGAAGGCAGTAGGCCTGTATTCCAACTATTTGAAACCATAGCCTACACCTCAACGGAAATAACAATGTGATACGTCTAGTAGATCTGGTGGCGAGTGGAAGTAAAATGGTGGTTGCTAGAATAATCTTTCCATTTAAAACGGGGCAAATGTAAACTTAACTTTTACCCAATCAAAAACCAGAAATCATATATACCGCGTCGTAGTAGAGGTACAATATGCATATACAGACAATTCGGTTGCAGTACTACTTTCTATTTACGATTAATCTTCGATGCCAATATTAAGCAAAAGATAAGAAAAATTGCTAAGTAGCAAGCGCTTTGGTAGAAATAAATTAATTGATACTGAAAAATTAAGGTATCAAAAAAGAGTTAAATAACAATGGAGCCAATAGAAAGAATCTGAAAAGATAAAAAAAAGGTAATGATAGAAACAACAGAAGAAGTAATAGGGAAACAAGAAAGTAACAAAATGAATTTATGGTTTGATGAATAAACTGAAGGAAAACATGGTAAAAGATGGAACCATACAAAAATGAAGAATAGAAGCTACTCGGCAGTACATTTGAAATAAACTGCTCAACTACAGGTCTAAAGAGTAGCTTCAGAATGTGTAGTTCAGAACGTGACCACCGAACTTCTGTAGATGGCGCCAAGTGGACAAGCCGCCACTGTGCTGCAATGCTTGGAAATTTTGCAAAGTGGAAAATCGCCACTTTCGCCAAAACCAAATAGCGCATGAAGGTGCTCGGGACCTTAGCAACAACTTTGCCCCCTTTCAAAATTTCGATATCTGTAGCCGTTCGAAAGTTGCAGGCGATCCAGACGGACGGACGGACGGACGGACGGACGGACGGACAAAACGTTCGCATAAGTACGCTGAAGCTACTAATAATTAGAAGGTTGAAAAATTATTAAACCCAGAGAGTCTTATTCTAGCTAAAACTTCTTTGTTCTTCTCTTTTCTATAAGGCAGGTAGTGTGGTCGAGAGTATCCTTGTAAACAGCTTTGAATCGCAGCGGTATTGCTCTATATTTTCTAGTGTCATATATAAACCCTGTTGAAAATTGGAAGAGTGCCACTTCCACGGCACTTTCATATTGAAAGATTTATTTAAATAGTGTGTTAATTAATCAATCAGATCAGTCGCTCCATATTTTGACATTGCATTGATAATAATATTTGGCAATTATCATGTTTTAATTCTGATGTCTTTCTTCTACTGTCTCTATGACGATGCTCACGTAATTAATCCCACCATCTTGATTGTCCTCTATTTAGGGTTCTTCGGAATGTAGTTCCTCTTTCGAGATTGTTCGAGATGCTCGTTCACGGGTTTCTTCCTGTGTCGTATTATATTATGACTACCACGCAGGTGTGTTCCATATCACTAGAAAACTTTGCCCAACAGGTCTTACTTTATTGCAATTTTCTTACTATCCTTATTTCATATTTTCTTGTATTTTTCATACTGTTGTGGTGTGGAATTATTTTCGTACCCAGGATGTATTACTTTATTAAAAAGTAAAAGTAGTACAGCATTACAAATATATTGTAATAGTTGCAGATCATGCCAATTTATTATTAGTAAAGTAATTACCAAACAGAGAAGTAGTGTGGAGAGAAAAACTATCAAATTAAAAAGTACAAAGTAAAGAATTTAAACAAGATAAAGGCCATTATGAAATAATTGTAATTTGTAAGATTAATTAATAAAACAAACTGTATATAGTTAAAATAATCCAGAAGGTTAATTTTAAAATATTTAGAGTAAAATTGGAAATTACTATAGTAAAATTATGATGATAAAACAACAACGAAATTTTGTTCAAAAAGTATAACATGTTTTATAGTACAAATGAAATGTGAAGAATCAAAACCCTTTAATTAAATGTAATTTATCGACTGGTTGGTGTATTAAAGAGTATAGTTAACTAAAATCATAAAAGGAAGAAATAAAATGAATTTTAAAAAACATACAATTTGGAGTAACTACAGATAGGTCAATATTGGGTATTCTTTTGATTTGGAATTTCGTGTGAGTTGCTGTCAAGTTGATACATCTGTAATTGAACTGGAATTGGGTGTATACTGCATCTAGTTGAATTTGCCTCGGGTGGCGTCAGAGTTCTTGTGTGACGTCTGTATGTAATTATTGAATTGGATTAAGAGGGAGAACAGTTTTTGGATAGCTAGTAGCTTAGTAGCTGTTACAAGTAGATTGGAATTGCTGGTTCGAGTCCATACAAGGTATATTTAAAGCGGGGACATCTGGGTTGGAGTGTGAGACCTTAACGGTGTTCGGCCTATAGCTGCACCGTGGATTCTAGTGAAAGTGGGATTTCTGTTGAGGATCCAAATGCAAGTGGCAAGGTGGTTTGGATGCGTCTGTGCTGTTTTCTGCAGGGAGGTTGTATTCTTTCTACGTAAGGCAAGAAAATCAGGTATATGTGAATTAAATAAACATTCATTAATTTCTACAGTAGAATAGTAATTAGTTATACACTTAAAAACTTACCTTCATTAACATGTTAGAAATAACGTGTGTTGATTGAAAATGAGTTCAGTTTTTAAAATGTTATATTAACAATTTGACAGTGACAATCTGAAATATAAAAAATAATTCTGACATAATTCATTGTTAATCAAAGTATTTGGTAGTTTTTCTAATGCAAGACCTTACCCGATATTCGAAATCATCATATTAATTGAGCTAACCAAAGATATAAATTATTTGATAAATTAAAATTGGAATTAGGGCCAATATTTTATTTGGAGGATTTTAGCACTCAAGTAACTAATGTGTAGATATTGGCTTGCGAAGAAATGTACAAATTATAACAATATATTCCAAAAGGTCTCATCTGCAATGGAATCAGGTTTTCGTGGTATTCTGACCATGTAAAGGAGGCGTGAACAGATCAATCTTTGAGAAAACACACGTTGTCACGAGAGATACGTCAATGCAAATCCATGCCTCTGCCATGAAATATTTTAAGAAAGAAATGGATTGGTTGAATTGATAGAATAAAAATCAGGTGTCAATCATATATCGTTTTGAAATTTAGTCAAACAAGATAGGAATGACAAATGCTATTCTGAGAGCTACAAATGTCGCTGAACTACAACCACTGATATTCTCAATGTCGTCATTTGCGGTTAAATCTTGAATAACTAAGATAAAACCTCCCAAACATATTGAGTCGATTTTTCGAACTTGGTATTAAAAAAAACTGTAGAGCTCTTGGATTCACGATAATAGAATATGTTTCTAGGAAACGATAGTTCGTCTATCATAAGTTTGAGCTACTGGACCCATACGTATCAAATCCAAAGATTAGCAGTTCAGACGTTGTTGAAAGATATCCAACATACTTAAAACATTATTTGGATGACACTCCACATTTCTGAATCGTAGGTAAATACCGTCAGGATATATCGACTAAATAATCTTTTTTATCAGGGCATCGAGTTATGGAATATCAGGTGGTAGAAATATCTCTAAAAGATCGGAAATTCTATCAATGAAACAGAAAACAACGAAAAGTAGAAGATTAATGATAAACTTAAAATGGAAGTGGAGACACGATATTTTAGTAAACGGTAATACATGGGCAATTACTAGAATGGAAACCGACATCAGGAAAGAGAAATATATGTAGTCCAAAAACAATATGAGCAAATCATATTTAAAAAAAAACTGCAAGAATTGCGATAGATAAACGAGTGAGATACAAAAAATCACGTATTTGTAAACTCATGTCGTGCCTATATCATATTGGGGTGTCCTACTGCGAAGGAATCGTTTAAAATGTCCAAATTTCCAGCAACGCGCTAACCCCATTCTCCTAGAAGAGCAAACAAATGTGCAGGCATTAAAATACTAAACACCGTTACACACAAGCAACTAAACAAAGCGAAAATAGTAAAACAACAACGTCAAGCACCTTCTTGTTTGCTCAGCCCAGAACGATGAAGTTTCGCAAACGAATAGCGAAGTTTAGTGTAACTAAAAGTTGAACGCCCTAATTTAATTAACTTGAAAATGTTTACATTCCCCACACAAATACTCTAACTGTATGCTCGGAGGCAAAAATACAACCGTTGTAATTGTCGCCAGCGGAAAGACACAAAGGAAATTTGAATTCCCCAGATAGTCGCGATTTCCCTCGACTCACTGAACTGCCATCAGCGAAAGATCACGTCTTATAAGCTTAATAGTATAAGCAAAAGCCAGTAGAAGCGCACGAGAACTGGCTAAGTGACACGCCGAACTAAAAAGAGGTTCGATCGGTTAGTGATTATTATTTATTATTTTGAAAACTGAGCTAAAATTTATACAAATACATTCAATGAAACCAATGAGCAATGACTAAATGTCTCTAGCAAATACAATAAAATTGAACACTATGGAAAAGGCAAGATAATAAAATTTTAAAATAACATGAGGAGTGCATGTTGGTGAAAGGCCGTGTCAAATAGATAACCAGGTAAACAACTGAATATTATGTAACATGACAATATGTTAAAAAATCAATCTGTAAATTAATTTTATTTCCTCTTGACTTGTTAAACGGTCATTACGGTCGCCTGAACTGACTCAGTAAATGAGTCTTTACAGGCTAGGTGCCTGTAAAGTGTTAGTGTCGTCTGAACTGACCGGTAAAAGAGTCTTTACAGGCCAGGTGCCGGTAAAATGCTGCATTTACAAGCACCTTGTTTTCTAATAATCACATCCTGCATTAATCACTAATATTAATTTTTACGATGTTCCCCAAGAGAAAATAAAACGTTGTGCGCGGCTCGCATGCAATTGGGGCTCACCGGATTACAGGGCTCGCTCCTAAGTCGCTCTCCCTGCAAATCATCCGGCTCGCCCATAAAGGCTAATTTACTAAGCTTTCCACGTAAATAACTATTATCGGTTTCAGGATATTAAGCTTTCGTTTACGTATAACAAAAGTAGGCTGGTCATCACTCTATCGGCACGGTAATATTTTTGTACCGGCAACTATTACCATACTGAAACAGCTGTATCTGTACGGCGATATTACTTTACCGTACATGGCAACCATTACCATACTACAACCGATAAACTATTGAGCAAATCACGGATGTTATTGTTGTAATATAAACTTTTGTGTTCTTTGAGTTGTTGGAAAATATCCTATCATTTTATTTGTATTTGTATGATTATGGACTTTAGTCCAAACCAACCACTGAAATATGATGCTTTCTAAATTTAGCACAGAATCGAAACGGGTCCAGTGCTAAATTAATGACCGAGGGTTGTTTTTAATATCGTTGGGCCTTTAGAGGGCAGATGAGAATGTTGCGAAGTCTGAGGCGACTGGGGATGCCCTTTTTACAATGCAAGGGTTCTTATGTGCTTAGGCAGTCGGTAGGCGAAGTCGCACATGTGTGGACGCAAAAGCCATTACAGCGCGGGTGTTATTCCGCTGCGATTATGTGTTTTTTTAAGTGAATTGAACTGCGGTGGTTATATAGATTATAAGATAGCGGATGAAACGATGAGGTTTGTAAAAAGGAATGCTAGTGCTTGCGTAGCTTTGTAAACGGGGGAGTCAAACATTCGTTATTGCTCCTACTGATGCTGATTGTAGACAACTTTATTAATTGGGTCGTTGTTCCTTATTATCGTTGGCCGGGGGTCAACTTGCCGTAGAGAGCGCTCTCGTGCTTGGATCAGTAGCCATTCTTCGAGATGGTCCACACCTGGTAAGCACCTTGCTTCCAGTGAGCGCTGGTAGGTGGCTTGGGAAGTCCGTCTCCCAAAGATTTATTGTGCCTGTGTCTTTTGCGGTCCATACGGTCACCATAATTGCGGGTTACATTGACATGGATTCGACCCATTGATGCAGTTAACGTTCGATTAATGCATACTACATGTTGTAAGCATCGGTGTTTTCAGGATTATTACAGGTACATCATCGAAGGTGTACCGAAGAATATATCTGACGATGTCTTCGTCGAGATGCGACGTGGGAACGCCGCGGGGGGGCATAAAACCCCCTGTAAGTATTATGTAATGAGCACACTACTGCTAAAAGCTGAATGTTTGTTGTTTTGCTTGCATAACTGATTGTGGAATTGGGTGAGTTTGTATTCGCGGTCGGGCATGTGTGACTACCTGCTACATAGAAGAACTCGCCGTTCGCCTTGCACCCCCAGTATAGTGTTTCTGATTTACAACCCCATACCGCAGGGTCGTTATGGAATTTCTGGTAAGTCGCCAGTTCATGTAGATTTATGCATGTGAACCGATTTGAATCCAGGGAAAAATAAATTAGCTCGGGGCATCGAAAATATGTGCCTACATTATGAATCATAAGAGCCTTAGATGTCTTAAAATCTGCGACACTTGTGATACTCATAACATTCCTAGATATATTAATAGCTATGGTTGACGTAGATCAATTAAAAAGTGGTAGTAACTACATTAGCCTAGATACCTAATTGCGAAAATTAATAAGTTTGCCACCAAAACCTTAATAACCTATTCAACAAATTTACAGTGCCCTAAAATTTCTTCCTCAAACATGAACATAATTGCAGAATCGAATAATCCTATGCTTCTACTCAGATGTAAAACACGTATATGAACTTAGTTACATGCATATCCAAACAGTAAAAAATATGCAAAGATTAGACAACACAGTGACTCAGTAGATGCATTAGACCTGTTAAAAGGTATGAAGGATGTGATTTAGCTTTGAGCAAAATCAATCAACAAACACAAAATTGGAAAACCTGGAGCCAATAATATAAGGGCGTTGCAGAAATATTGCATTAAGTGTCAACTTCGTTTATATCTGCACATAAAAAATCTTTGTAGGTTGGTGCAATTGGGAGGCCGTTTTACGACGCCTATGGAAGCAGCAAATTTACATAGAGACAGCCTTAAGAATTTATACAACTTTACAGCTGAACTAAAATAAATAACAGTTGTGTTTATGGCCATTGCTTTATTGTCGCGCGGGATTTATCTTCGGAAATTGTATTTACGTAGCTAGCAAAACGATAAGTCGATATTCGATTCCCCACAGATTCGTTTGCAACGTATTCACATCATAAATTCTATCCTTCAAGTCCTTAACATTATTAACTTTCGTACAGCGGATCGCATTTTTTGCATGGCATCAGCAGCATCAGTCTTTCCATCTCTCTGAATACACAAGAACTTCAGTTGCAAAGTTCTTTCCAATGAAAGGCAAATAATGAAGTCATAATTTATGCAGTTGATTGAAAACTCTGTTCTTGGAGTAAATAATAAGAAAACATCAAAGAGTAAATGCTACAGCGGGCGTCAAAGTTCGCAAATCTTCTGGCTTAAGTTACAGTTCGCAGGGAAAGTATTGTTGCAATTAAATGATCGTCATTATTCACGAGGCGCTCTTCGTATCTTATGTTAAAATAGAATATAAGTCCCTAAACCATTTCGTTATTACGTCTTAAATTTCTGGTGCCTTTTAAGTTCTCTGAAATGTGTTCTTATCATGATCATAACCAGCGTTTAGAACCCAAAAATCCACCTCTGGACAACCGGTGTGAAGACGGCAGCCAGAAGGTAGCAGCCAAAAGTGACGAACATTGCCGAAGAGCTCATAGATATACAAAAAATTATAGAGAATGAAACTAACACCACATTCAAATCAATTAAGGAATTATACGAACCGAATAAAGCCTTTTAGCTGCTACACATGAGAAATGTCGGCGCATAAAAAGATACTTCACATATCGGGCAAAATTAAATAATAATTTTCAGCTCGAATGCTACATATGGACCCTGAAAGAAACTTTGCTAAAAACCTGCCCTCTATATACCGAATAAAATGGCCCAAACCGAATTTCGTTCCGTACTCCACATAGCGCGTAAACCACCCCCGCCTAAATAAAATTAGAATTTTGCAGCTCGGATACTACACATAGAACTCGAACGAAACATTGCTAAAAACATACCCTATGTATACCGAATGAAAGGGCCCAAACAGATTTTAGTTGCCGTACTCCACATAGCGGGTAAACCACCCCCGCCTAAATAAAATTAGAATTTTGCAGCTCGGATACTACACATAGAACTCGAACGAAACATTGCTAAAAACATACCCTATGTATACCGAATAAAAGGGCCCAAACAGATTTTAGTTGCCGTACTCCACATAGCGGGTAAACCACCCCCGCCTAAATAAAATTAGAATTTTGCAGCTCGGATACTACACATAGAACTCGAACGAAACTTTGCTAAAAGCATACCCTATACAGTATGGTCCATTAAGTGTGCAATAAATGAGGCACTTTTTTATTAGTTGTACAATCGAAATTTAAATACGGCCACAAGTTAGTGTATGTTCGATAACCATATCAGATGCCCTTAGAATGTCTTCAAGTCAAGCAATATACAGGGCAGGACAAAAATATGAAATTCGTTCAAGAATAAAGTTACCTTACTTCATAAAATATTGCAAAATGTTATTGAGAAAAGTTGTTTAGAATCAAAAGTTATGCTCAAATACAAAGTCATGGCCTCCTATTCAAATTTTGATTTTTTTTGTAAAATTTTGTATTATCCCCATATGATACATATTTTTATTATTCTCATTTTATTAAGAGTTTTTTCATATGTAAATTATCATTAGTAAAGCATTTACCTTGTTAAAAAGAATATTTGCGAAATTCTAAAGTTCTGTTAAATATCGTTGCAACAAACATGAAGTGGACGCTTACCTAAAAAAATATAAATCCAAGTAAATTTTATAAATACGCTTCAAGTTGCTAAAAGTTATTTAAAAGTGATCTGGTTGTGGCTGATTTAAATACATATAAAATCAGAATAATAAAAATATGTATCATACGGGGGCAATACAAAATTTTCCAAAAAAGAATCAAAATTCGAATAGGAGGCCGTGACTTTGTATTTGAGCGTAACTTTTGATTCTAAACAACTTTTCTCAATAACATTTCGCTATATTATTTTAAATAAGGTAACTTTATTCTTTTACGAATTTCATATTTTTTGTCCTGCCCTGTATATTGTTTGACTTGAAGCCATTCTAAGGGCATCTGATATGGTTATCGAACATACACTAACTTGTGGCCGTATTTAAATTTCGATTGTACAACTAATAAAAAAAAATCCCATTTGTTGCACACTTAATGGACCACACTGTATATAACTTTTAACGTATTGTACTGAACACTGGTGTTATTAATATTCACGGCATAGATGGCACATATTTTATAAGATTTTGTAATAATCTATATCATCTACAAGCCCATTCTCCAAAAAATGTAAATCTTTAATAGCTGTCCATCGTCGCTCGTCATCTGATAAAGAAATTCCAGGGGATGTTATATGTGGTGATAAATAAAAATAATAAAATTTTTGCAGTTTTAAAAATATTGTGTCCGAAAAATGTTTGTCTCTATGAATTCTTTCTATAGTTATCCCTTTCTGAGTCAAAATTACAAAATCGCACCAATGCCTATCCGTAATTTCAAGAAGTCCTTGGATTTGATAATAATAATTATACCTATTTTTCAATTTACCGGCTATCTAAGTAGTTTGGATGTACTTCAAGAGGATTGAAATTTCGTATTGAAAATGGACACCAGTTCGTCGTTATCTACTAAGCCATCCGGCGACGCTGCCAAAAAAGGATAAGTTTTGTGGATATGTAGTCCAGCTGCACGGGGTCCAGCGGGGGTTGTTTACCCGTTATGTGGAGTACGGCAACTAAAATCTGTTTGGGCTCTTTTATTCGGTATATATAGGGTATGTTTTTAGCAAAGTTTCGTTCGAGTTCTATGTGTAGTATCCGAGCTGCAAAATTCTAATTTTATTTAGGCGGGGGTGGTTTACCCGCTATGTGGAGTACGGCAACTAAAATCTGTTTGGGCCCTTTTATTCGGTATATATAGGGTATGTTTTTAGCAAAGTTTCGTTCGAGTTCTATGTGTAGTAGCCGAGCTGCAAAATTCTAATTTTATTTAGGCGGGGGTGGTTTACCCGCTATGTGGAGTACGGCAACTAAAATCTGTTTGGGCTCTTTTATTCGGTATATATAGGGTATGTTTTTAGCAAAGTTTCGTTCGAGTTCTATGTGTAGTTGCCGAGCTGCAAAATTCTAATTTTATTTAGGCGGGGGTGGTTTACCCGCTATATGGAGTACGGCAACTAAAATCTGTTTGGACCCTTTTATTCGGTATATATAGGATATGTTTTTAGCAAAGTTTCGTTCGAGTTCTATGTGTAGTAGCCGAGCTGTAAAATTCTAATTTTATTTAGGCGGGGGTTGTTTACCCGCTATGTGGAGTACGACAACTAAAATCTGTTTGGGCCCTTTTATTCGGTATATATAGGGTATGTTTTTAGCAAAGTTTCGTTCGAGTTCTATGTGTAGTAGCCGAGCTGCAAAATTCTAATTTTATTTAGGCGGGGGTGGTTTACCCGCTATGTGGAGTACGGCAACTAAAATCTGTTTCGTTCCTTTTATTCGGTATATATAGGGTATGTTTTTAGCAAAGTTTCGTTCGAGTTCTATGTGTAGTAGCCGAGCTGCAAAATTCTAATTTTATTTAGGCGGGGGTGGTTTACCCGCTATGTGGAGTACGGCAACTAAAATCTGTTTCGTTCCTTTTATTCGGTATATATAGGGTATGTTTTTAGCAAAGTTTCGTTCGAGTTCTATGTGTAGTATCCGAGCTGCAAAATTCTAATTTTATTTAGGCGGGGGTGGTTTACCCGCTATGTGGAGTACGGCAACTAAAATCTGTTTGGGCCCTTTTATTCGGTATATATAGGGTATGTTTTTAGCAATGTTTCGTTCGAGTTCTATGTGTAGTAGCCGAGCTGCAAAATTCTAATTTTATTTAGGCGGGGGTGGTTTACCCGCTATGTGGAGTACGGCAACTAAAATCTGTTTCGTTCCTTTTATTCGGTATATATAGGGTATGTTTTTAGCAAAGTTTCGTTCGAGTTCTATGTGTAGTAGCCGAGCTGCAAAATTCTAATTTTATTTAGGCGGGGGTGGTTTACCCGCTATGTGGAGTACGGCAACTAAAATCTGTTTCGTTCCTTTTATTCGGTATATATAGGGTATGTTTTTAGCAATGTTTCGTTCGAGTTCTATGTGTAGTAGCCGAGCTGCAAAATTCTAATTTTATTTAGGCGGGGGTGGTTTACCCGCTATGTGGAGTACGGCAACTAAAATCTGTTTCGTTCATTTTATTCGGTATATATAGGGTATGTTTTTAGCAAAGTTTCGTTCGAGTTCTATGTGTAGTATCCGAGCTGCAAAATTCTAATTTTATTTAGGCGGGGGTGGTTTACCCGCTATGTGGAGTACGGCAACTAAAATCTGTTTGGGCCCTTTTATTCGGTATATATAGGGTATGTTTTTAGCAAAGTTTCGTTCGAGTTCTATGTGTAGTAGCCGAGCTGCAAAGTTCTAATTTTATTTAGGCGGGGGTGGTTTACGCGCTATGTGGAGTACGGAACGAAATTCGGTTTAGGCCATTTTATTCGGTATATATAGGGTATGTTTTTAGCAAAGTTTCGTTCGAGTTCTATGTGTAGTAGCCGAGCTGCAAAGTTCTAATTTTATTTAGGCGGGGGTGGTTTACCCGCTATGTGGAGTACGGCAACTAAAATCTGTTTCGTTCCTTTTATTCGGTATGTATAGGGTATGTTTTTAGCAAAGTTTCGTTCGAGTTCTATGTGTAGTAGCCGAGCTGCAAAATTCTAATTTTATTTAGGCGGGGGTGGTTTACCCGCTATGTGGAGTACGGCAACTAAAATCTGTTTCGTTCCTTTTATTCGGTATATATAGGGTATGTTTTTAGCAAAGTTTCGTTCGAGTTCTATGTGTAGTATCCGAGCTGCAAAATTCTAATTTTATTTAGGCGGGGGTGGTTTACCCGCTATGTGGAGTACGGCAACTAAAATCTGTTTCGTTCCTTTTATTCGGTATATATAGGGTATGTTTTTAGCAAAGTTTCGTTCGAGTTCTATGTGTAGTAGCCGAGCTGCAAAATTCTAATTTTATTTAGGCGGGGGTGGTTTACCCGCTATGTGGAGTACGGCAACTAAAATCTGTTTCGTTCCTTTTATTCGGTATATATAGGGTATGTTTTTAGCAAAGTTTCGTTCGAGTTCTATGTGTAGTAGCCGAGCTGCAAAATTCTAATTTTATTTAGGCGGGGGTGGTTTACCCGCTATGTGGAGTACGGCAACTAAAATCTGTTTCGTTCCTTTTATTCGGTATATATAGGGTATGTTTTTAGCAAAGTTTCGTTCGAGTTCTATGTGTAGTATCCGAGCTGCAAAATTCTAATTTTATTTAGGCGGGGGTGGTTTACCCGCTATGTGGAGTACGGCAACTAAAATCTGTTTCGTTCCTTTTATTCGGTATATATAGGGTATGTTTTTAGCAAAGTTTCGTTCGAGTTCTATGTGTAGTATCCGAGCTGCAAAATTCTAATTTTATTTAGGCGGGGGTGGTTTACCCGCTATGTGGAGTACGGCAACTAAAATCTGTTTCGTTCCTTTTATTCGGTATGTATAGGGTATGTTTTTAGCAAAGTTTCGTTCGAGTTCTATGTGTAGTAGCCGAGCTGCAAAATTCTAATTTTATTTAGGCGGGGGTGGTTTACCCGCTATGTGGAGTACGGCAACTAAAATCTGTTTCGTTCCTTTTATTCGGTATATATAGGGTATGTTTTTAGCAAAGTTTCGTTCGAGTTCTATGTGTAGTAGCCGAGCTGCAAAATTCTAATTTTATTTAGGCGGGGGTGGTTTACCCGCTATGTGGAGTACGGCAACTAAAATCTGTTTCGTTCCTTTTATTCGGTATATATAGGGTATGTTTTTAGCAAAGTTTCGTTCGAGTTCTATGTGTAGTAGCCGAGCTGCAAAATTCTAATTTTATTTAGGCGGGGGTGGTTTACCCGCTATGTGGAGTACGGCAACTAAAATCTGTTTCGTTCCTTTTATTCGGTATACAGTGTGGTCCATTAAGTGTGCAACAAATGGGAAATTTTTTTATTAGTTGTAAAATCGAAATTTAAATATTGCCAAAAGTTAGTGCATGTTCGATAACCATATCAGATGCCCTTAGAATGGCTTCAAGTCAAACAATATACAGGGCAGGACAAAAAATATGAAATTCGTTCAAGAATAAAGTTACCTTATTTTAAAAAATATAGCAAAATTTTATTGAGAAAAGTTATTTAGAATCGAAAGTTATGCTCAAATACAAAGTCACGGCCTCCTATTCGAATTTTGATTCTTTTTTTGTAAAATTTTGTATTATCCCCGTATGATACATATTTTTATTCTTCTGATTTTATTAAGAGTTTCTCATATGTAAATTATTATTAGTAAAGCATTTGCCTTGTTAAGAAGAATATTTGAGAAATTCTAAAGTTCTGTTAAATAGCGTTGCAACAAACATGAAGTGGACGCTTACCTAAAAAAATATAAATCCAAGTAAATTTTACAAATACGCTTCAAGTTGCTAAAAGTTATTTAAAAGGGATGTGGTTGTGGCTACTTTAAATACATATAAAATCAAAATAATAAAAATATGTATCATACGGGGGTAATACAAAATTTTCCAAAAAAAAATAAAAATTCGAATAGGAGGCCGTGACTTTGTATTTGAGCATAACTTTTAATTCTAAACAACTTTTCTCAATAAAATTTTGCTATATTTTTTGAAATAAGGTAACTTTGTTCTTGAACAAATTTCATATTTTTTGTCCTGCCCTGTATATTGTTTGACTTGAAGCCATTCTAAGAGCATCTGATATGGTTATCGAACATGCACTAACTTTTGGCAATATTTAAATTTCGATTTTACAACTAATAAAAAAATTTCCCATTTGTTGCACACTTAATGGACCACACTGTATATAGGGTATGTTTTTAGCAAAGTTTCGTTCGAGTTCTATGTGTAGTATCCGAGCTGCAAAATTCTAATTTTATTTAGGCGGGGGTGGTTTACCCGCTATGTGGAGTACGGCAACTAAAATCTGTTTCGTTCCTTTTATTCGGTATATATAGGGTATGTTTTTAGCAAAGTTTCGTTCGAGTTCTATGTGTAGTATCCGAGCTGCAAAATTCTAATTTTATTTAGGCGGGGGTGGTTTACCCGCTATGTGGAGTACGGCAACTAAAATCTGTTTCGTTCCTTTTATTCGGTATGTATAGGGTATGTTTTTAGCAAAGTTTCGTTCGAGTTCTATGTGTAGTAGCCGAGCTGCAAAATTCTAATTTTATTTAGGCGGGGGTGGTTTACCCGCTATGTGGAGTACGGCAACTAAAATCTGTTTCGTTCCTTTTATTCGGTATATATAGGGTATGTTTTTAGCAAAGTTTCGTTCGAGTTCTATGTGTAGTATCCGAGCTGCAAAATTCTAATTTTATTTAGGCGGGGGTGGTTTACCCGCTATGTGGAGTACGGCAACTAAAATCTGTTTCGTTCCTTTTATTCGGTATATATAGGGTATGTTTTTAGCAAAGTTTCGTTCGAGTTCTATGTGTAGTAGCCGAGCTGCAAAATTCTAATTTTATTTAGGCGGGGGTGGTTTACCCGCTATGTGGAGTACGGCAACTAAAATCTGTTTCGTTCCTTTTATTCGGTATATATAGGGTATGTTTTTAGCAAAGTTTCGTTCGAGTTCTATGTGTAGTAGCCGAGCTGCAAAATTCTAATTTTATTTAGGCGGGGGTGGTTTACCCGCTATGTGGAGTACGGCAACTAAAATCTGTTTCGTTCCTTTTATTCGGTATATATAGGGTATGTTTTTAGCAAAGTTTCGTTCGAGTTCTATGTGTAGTATCCGAGCTGCAAAATTCTAATTTTATTTAGGCGGGGGTGGTTTACCCGCTATGTGGAGTACGGCAACTAAAATCTGTTTCGTTCCTTTTATTCGGTATATATAGGGTATGTTTTTAGCAAAGTTTCGTTCGAGTTCTATGTGTAGTATCCGAGCTGCAAAATTCTAATTTTATTTAGGCGGGGGTGGTTTACCCGCTATGTGGAGTACGGCAACTAAAATCTGTTTCGTTCCTTTTATTCGGTATGTATAGGGTATGTTTTTAGCAAAGTTTCGTTCGAGTTCTATGTGTAGTAGCCGAGCTGCAAAATTCTAATTTTATTTAGGCGGGGGTGGTTTACCCGCTATGTGGAGTACGGCAACTAAAATCTGTTTCGTTCCTTTTATTCGGTATATATAGGGTATGTTTTTAGCAAAGTTTCGTTCGAGTTCTATGTGTAGTAGCCGAGCTGCAAAATTCTAATTTTATTTAGGCGGGGGTGGTTTACCCGCTATGTGGAGTACGGCAACTAAAATCTGTTTCGTTCCTTTTATTCGGTATATATAGGGTATGTTTTTAGCAAAGTTTCGTTCGAGTTCTATGTGTAGTAGCCGAGCTGCAAAATTCTAATTTTATTTAGGCGGGGGTGGTTTACCCGCTATGTGGAGTACGGCAACTAAAATCTGTTTCGTTCCTTTTATTCGGTATATATAGGGTATGTTTTTAGCAAAGTTTCGTTCGAGTTCTATGTGTAGTATCCGAGCTGCAAAATTCTAATTTTATTTAGGCGGGGGTGGTTTACCCGCTATGTGGAGTACGGCAACTAAAATCTGTTTCGTTCCTTTTATTCGGTATATATAGGGTATGTTTTTAGCAAAGTTTCGTTCGAGTTCTATGTGTAGTATCCGAGCTGCAAAATTCTAATTTTATTTAGGCGGGGGTGGTTTACCCGCTATGTGGAGTACGGCAACTAAAATCTGTTTCGTTCCTTTTATTCGGTATGTATAGGGTATGTTTTTAGCAAAGTTTCGTTCGAGTTCTATGTGTAGTAGCCGAGCTGCAAAATTCTAATTTTATTTAGGCGGGGGTGGTTTACCCGCTATGTGGAGTACGGCAACTAAAATCTGTTTCGTTCCTTTTATTCGGTATATATAGGGTATGTTTTTAGCAAAGTTTCGTTCGAGTTCTATGTGTAGTAGCCGAGCTGCAAAATTCTAATTTTATTTAGGCGGGGGTGGTTTACCCGCTATGTGGAGTACGGCAACTAAAATCTGTTTCGTTCCTTTTATTCGGTATATATAGGGTATGTTTTTAGCAAAGTTTCGTTCGAGTTCTATGTGTAGTATCCGAGCTGCAAAATTCTAATTTTATTTAGGCGGGGGTGGTTTACCCGCTATGTGGAGTACGGCAACTAAAATCTGTTTGGGCCCTTTTATTCGGTATATATAGGGTATGTTTTTAGCAAAGTTTCGTTCGAGTTCTATGTGTAGTAGCCGACCTGCAAAATTCTAATTTTATTTAGGCGGGGGTTGTTTACCCGCTATGTGGAGTACGGCAACTAAAATCTGTTTCGTTCCTTTTATTCGGTATATATAGGGTATGTTTTTAGCAAAGTTTCGTTCGAGTTCTATGTGTAGTATCCGAGCTGCAAAATTCTAATTTTATTTAGGCGGGGGTGGTTTACCCGCTATGTGGAGTACGGCAACTAAAATCTGTTTGGGCTCTTTTATTCGGTATATATAGGGTATGTTTTTAGCAAAGTTTCGTTCGAGGTCTATGTGTAGTAGCCGAGCTGCAAAATTCTAATTTTATTTAGGCGGGGGTGGTTTACGCGCTATGTGGAGTACGGAACGAAATTCGGTTTGGGCCATTTTATTCGGTATATAGAGGGCAGGTTTTTAGCAAAGTTTCTTTCAGGGTCCATATGTAGCATTCGAGCTGAAAATTATTATTTAATTTTGCCCGATATGTGAAGTATCTTTTTATGCGCCGACATTTCTCATGTGTAGCAGCTAAAAGGCTTTATTCGGTTCGCATAATTCCTTAATTGATTTGAATGTGGTGTTAGTTTCATTCTCTATAATTTTTTGTATATCTATGAGCTCTTCGGCAATGTTCGTCACTTTTGGCTGCTACCTTCTGGCTGCCGTCTTCACACCGGTCTCTGGACATACGCATCTCCAGCTGTCACCACTCTTCGCAACTAGATGTATTTACCGTCCATTGAATTCCTGATAGTTTTTGAATATAGTCACTCCGTCGTGGTCATAGTCTATCGAGGTGACTCTTTCTTCTCGGCTTACACTCAGTCACGCTTGAATCTTATGATGCGTTCTGCGAAGTTTACTACTCTTGTTTGATTTGATATCTATTTCCTGTACGAAGACTCCACTCACTCACCTTTCTTCTCCATCGTCTGTCGTCTTTTGTCAACACATTTCTTCCCCACTACAACTTCAGAGATCCTGTGCTCTATGCTACGTATTTCACTCTGATTTTTCTGCGAATATATTCGTTTGTTTTTCTGTCGTACAGCTTTCTTCCAAACACATCCTTTTTAATTTTTCTTTATGTAACTCTTTAGACTTTTTCGAGTATTGCTATTTCTCTTGTCTATAATACAAAGAAAGTATTGTAATTCACATTCCGACACTTACTCAGATCTTTACGACTCAGGGTACTTTGATAAAGAAAAACATGTTTTTCAATTTCGTCTGTTTGGCTATTGGCGGCATAGCTCAGAAACCATTTTTGGAGGAAGTCGACATGTTTCGAGCGGATTCGGCTCGAGCCACACTATCGGGCTGCTCACAGTTCGATCACAATTCGCTCTAGGTCCAGTCAAATGTTCTTCTATTCATATTGATCGAGCTGCTCACAATTCGCACGCTCAAAAATGGTCGACCACTTTTAATTTAATCCGGCCAATTATTTAGATATTCGGTCAGTGTGAAATCGGTGATCGTCCAGTTCGGACGCAATAATTCAGGACAAAATGTGGTTTAATATTTCTATTGAAGAATTAGCTATCATGGCAGTTCTTTTAGATGAAAATGATAATAAGAAAAGTATTAAAAATTCCACGTTTCCTCAGGTTCCATAAATAAATTATTATATAAATGCTACGCAGTTTTTTAAGCTATGCACTATACTGACTGTATATTTAGCACATGAGTGACCGACAACTGCTCGAAGCAAGATAAAAAGCCATTCATACTATCTGTGAGGGTCGCGACAAGTCCGCTCTCGCTCTAGTAAAATATTCTTGAGCGTTATCTATAGTGTGAATGTGCCCATTGCTAACAATGTATAGATATCTGAGCAGAGCAAGAGTGGATCGTGAGCGAAGCGTGAGCAGCCCGATAGTGTGGATCGACCGTAATATGTCTACCTGGCACGAAACCGAATATCTAGGGCAAGCACTTTAAAATAATAAATGTTGTCTATTTTTGCTTTAACTAAGAAATAGATAAAAATAATAATTTGCGCATAGCTAAAGCTTTACTCTTGACGCGATACACGGAATACTGGGTAAATGTTGCAAAGGAGACAAATATGGGTAATGATGTGCGCGTCGTAACGAGACAAAGGAGTGGGTTGCGTGCGGGCTGCTGCCAAGCTTTGAAATTGCTATCGCAGACGTTGAAGTTGAAATCGCTCGAGTTTGCATCTGGTCTCCTGCAATGCCTACTTTATTTGCAAATTGATGTAATTTGCATTAACAGGGATTTGCTTTTATTGTTTTAGTATTAGTAGGAATGTTAAGATATCTTTACTTTCTACTTTTTTTATTTGTAAAAAATTTTAGTGTCGGACCTTCCAATTCGGAATGAAGCCCTTTACATTTTTTTTCGTTTGTGTCCATATCTTTATCGCTCATGTAGTGTAGGCAGAAGGCATTGGTTGAACACTTTTGTGTTTAGATGTTGGTGTTGGTTTAATTTAAAGACATTCCTCAACTTTCCGAAGGTCGCCTGGCCAGTCAGACTCTTATATTTGCTTCCGCCATATGTGTTGTATCTAGTATCGATATTAGTTGTCCCAAATATACGTAATCCTGTGTTAGTTCTATTGTACTGTTATCTACCTTCCCTTGTGTCGGCCCTGATTTTTGTAGTGTAGTTGTAGTATAATTTCCTCTAGCTGATCCATGTCATTTGATAGAAGAACATCATCGGCAAGTTGAAGATTCACTAAGTAATTGCCGTTTACGTTAATTCACTTCTGATCCCAAACAACTTCTTAAAATCGTCAGAGAGCAGATTTGTGAAAAGTTTTTGCGATAATGGGTCGTCTTGACTCAGCCCTCGTTTGATGCGTTTTGGTTTCGTTTCTTCGAAAACAGTGCTGTCACTGCTGAGTTTTTGTGCACACTGCACATTATTTGTATGATCGATCCTGCAAATTTTTAGTATTGAAGCCTTGTCATAGTCTATGAAAGCCATAAAGGGAGGTTGGTTTTGCTTCTGCCAATTTTCCATGATTTGTTTAACAGTGTGAATATAGTTAATAGTTCCATAACTCTGTCTAAATCCCGCCTGTGCAGGGGTGTAACGTCCTCTTCGTGACACCTTAGTGTTTTAAATCAACTTGGCATTTAACCATTACTCTGCTAGGTATAGAACTACACTGTATTTCCCACAATATACCAATTAGCTGAAGCCGCATTGTCTATTTAAAACCTAGGAGTTTTCGCTCGTCATGTTGATCTGGCAAAAAGGTTGATTACAGTCCTTTCGGTTATTAATAAAAAAGCAAGCCTTTCGTGTCGTAAAAACACGGGGGGGGGGGGCAGTCGCTCGCCAACAGGCGAACTGTGTGTGTCGCCCAAGCAAAAAGGGATGCAAATCAGCTTCAAGAATAGCGTGCCCTTGATACAACCAACGCCGTCACTGGAAGGCAAATCCAGGTTTTACTGGCAACACAAAAAGTAAAAAAGGTCAGGGATTTTAAAGCTATAGTAACCGATTGCTTCGATAATTCAGCATTTAACTGAAAACCCAGTTCGGGTATTACCGTCATCCTGTGACACGCCTACCGTGGAGAGTCAATGCTCATCCAAGCATTGTTCGAAAGATGTGAGATGGCCTAAGTCAGCAACCAGCTACGATCGTGATCTGTGGATAAACAGAGGCGGCTGCAGTAGAATTCTGCAAGAGTTTAAACTACTGGTGCGCAGTTTGTTTTTTGAATTAGCGGCAACCGTTAACAGTTGACCCTTGCATTTAAGACTTGTATCAAAGCTAATAGAGATTAGCACTAAGCTCGTAGAGATGTACTTTAGCTGTACTACATTGTTGACAGTGTAACCTTTATGGCCACTGTGTATTTTTTTATGTTTTTATGTGAATGTACATGCTCTTCTAGATTATGTATGTGTTCATGTGAACTGTTCGGTTTTTATTCTTGGTAGGATTTGCATGTATAATAAATTACTGCATCCTATATGACAGCGAGCAGACCGGCAAGAGCAATATTGACATTGCCCCTAGCCGCGTTGAAGACGAAGGACAATATAAATGGATAATACAGTAAAGTAGATGTCACTTGAAAAAGCCACATTATTAGGGCTGAAATTAATCCAGGTTTGTTTCTGTTCGTTTGATAATTATTCTGGGCATTGGTTTGCTGAGATAGGCAAATAATGATAGTTGTTCTTTAATTCCTTGTTATTCTCTTTTTTTTGAAGATCAGAATTACTTTAGCGTCTTACTATGTGGTGAGGGCTCGATCTAGCTCATAGTTTGTAAGTTATGCTTGTTTGGCAAGGAGGCAGCGAGCTGATTCCATTACTTTTGATGATTATAGTTCTTCATAGATATTTTCAATTCTTTTCAAAATGTCTTTACAATTTCTAAGCACTTGTCTCGATTCGCTTAGCGAAATATATAAATTCCCTTCTGCCTGTTTCTATTTTTCTTCTAAAAGCTTTCAGTTCAATATTGTCGACAAAATCTCGTTTCATGTCACATATAGCCGCAGTGTTTTGCTCAGAATATGTTACCACAGCAGTCTGGTACTGAGAGATGTACATATTTTTCCATACAAATATATTGAACTTTAGTGCGTATACGACGCGACGGTTGTACAGAACTACTTGTACCGATCAAGGAAGGCTTTGAAATATGTTGTCCGTAGCAATTGTACTTCCTTGTTATTTTATTACAAAAGATAGTGCCTAGGTTTAAAGGTGTACGTTTATTAGTTCAAATATTATTCTGTTTTAAGGTATACTCTCCTTCATATTCGTAAAAAGGAAAAAAACGATCTTCATGCGATAACTGAGGAAGATAGGTTTAACGATGAAACAAATACATGAAGATATGGTTGAAGCGCTAGGGACTATACTGCTTTCTAGCACAATTGGTTCCCGAAGCTCAGATGTATCAAAACGATTTTCTCATATGCAAAATCTAATGATCAACACAAGAAAATCTCGATTATGTACCATGAGGAGAGAATCGTTGATAGACCACAAGAAACATAGCTGAGATGCCTTGGTAATGGTATACTTCGAACAACATTAAACGACAATTAGGGCTAACTATAGATTACCTCGAATTTTGAGTAACAACGCGTTTGAGTAATTTCTTCGACACCCAATTTTGCTGCATTTAAGCTTAACACTGAAAACGTTCTTGATCCTTTCGTGACAATAGCACTTTAATCCTGAGTCAAAACAGCAAGACATGTAGTGGCGTGGTCTTCTCCTAGCAAATTTCGAGCCTTGCCTTTTGGATGCCACATTTTTTTAAAGGCCTTGAATGGTTTTTGGTGCTTGATTACTTAGAACGTTCCTCCGCAGTTAATTTTAATCGACATTAGCCGGGATTCTCAATTGTATAAAAGACGAAAGAAGAAGAAAATTGTTGGGCGAAATCCTTTTCCATCAGGATAATACTCCCGTGGGCGAGATCCTAATCTCCCGGAACACAATTGGCGAAATTGGATATGTGGTGACGAAGTAGCCTCCCTACACTCCTGATGTAGCTCCCAATGCCTTTTGTTTATTAGGACACAACATTTGACACTGATAACACGTTTATGGCAGCACTACTACAGGCATTTTTCGAGGGTCAGAATCAAGAATTCTTCAAGAAAGGAGCCACTACGCTCGAACTTAATTTGGAGGAATTATGTAGATATTTATTAAATAACCTTTAGTTAATTTCTGAAAGGAGATAAGAGCATCATTTCCCTTTCAATATTGAGTATGTACTCGTAACTACATTATGACTAATAGATCAGACTGAAAAGAAGTGCCAATCAATATAAGATACAGAAACAAACAGCTTTTATTATTTTTTGGAAAACAGTGGAATTCTATGTACTACCTCTCTTAAATAAACGATTTAATTACTCGTCAACTTAATACAGCTTACAAACGTACTGAGCAAACTTAAACTGTTGCTTTGAAACAACAGCATTTGCATACAGCTCCGGTCCCTCCCAACCCCAGCCACTAAGTGGAAGCGCTGAAGTTCAAATTGGTTCGGAAATATATTAAGATCTATTGATCGAATTTGGGGAATGACCAGACCACAGAAAGTGATATTGGATGACCGTATAAACTAGAATGGGTTAGTCAGCAATGCAGTAATTTGGCCCTGAGAAGCTGCAGCCGTTCATTAGGCATTCTGAATGCCCCGTCTTCCCATCGTAACTAGAAGATAGTTCGAGGTAGTTACGAACGATCACCTTCACGCAAGTTGCAGCTCTAATGTCAGGCGGTTGGTATTTTTTCCGGCGCAAACAGAAACAGCAGGACGCTGAAGTTGCAAACAGCAGTCGTACCCTCTGTTTGAACTATCCAAAGTTCGCGGTGGAGGAAGTTTGGTCTTTGTGTGGCACGCTGCTCAGTTTCCCGTCTAACTTTTAATTAAAAATGTATAAGCGATTATGCGCAAAGGCGGTGTTGTCGAGATGTTCGCCGCGTATTAAAATAATTTCGCGTAATTCGCAATTTCGGAGATTATTCTAATTTCGAGAGAGAAGAACCTAATCTTTCTCGCAATAATGACACAACTACGACTTGGAAACTCATGATAAATGTAATTATTCACGCTTAATAAACATTGTTTTATTGCAAAGTGGCATGAGAAAAGCAGGGAATTCCAAGAATTTCTCGAATTTATGGCGCGAGTGTGTAAGGCGGGAATGTTTCATCTTACCACGTAGTTATAACTCATCTTAGAGCAATTTCACTTTGTGTAAAGCACAAAAACAATAGACTCTTGTTGAAGTAAACTTTTGCAACTTCACCATTTGAAGTAGTGCCGTCAAACGAGCGGATTGTCGGGATTGCAACTACTCGTACTTCTTGCCTACATCGTTTCCTCATAAAAAGCGTATTACATTCGAATTTTATAGTTCGTGAATTACACAAATTCAAGGGATTCGTCTGTTAAGCATAAGTATTCCGTTTTTAAGATCTCATTCCTCAGAGCGGAAGTATTTGATAATTTGAAGTTAATCTCCAACGTTTTCTTCGCTACTTATTTGATGTAATGTGTTGCTCAAACGCCTGCGAGCCGACTTTGTAATTTAATTTAAAAACGGTGTCTATGTATATTGACTCAACTTGTCAAAGTCGGCGTAGGTCTTTTCTTCAACATATTATGAGAGCATATACAAAGCATTTAAAAAAACCTTAGCATTGCCAGACAAACTCCTAGACAGCAATGAAAATTTTACATAAAACTTTTTCTTTATTTGTCCGCCATTTTGTTCTTCTTCTTTACGAAATAGAAGGGTGGCCCTTCAGACATTCCTATTCTATTTCTTTAGCTTCTATCCAAATCTAAAGTTAATATTTAAACATTTCCAAATAATCCACACCATGAGCAAATACATATATCGAAGTTTGCCCGTCAATTGGCCAATGTTGCTTGCGAAATAGGAGGTTGGACATTCCTATTCTGCTTTTTCATATTCCGTTGGAATCTGAACTAAAAATTTTAAAATTTCAAAAAGCGAACACATATCGGACAGACAACGAATTCAGATACGAATTAGCCCAACGGGGCTTATGAACATAATGCAAAATTCAAGAGGTTATAGGCGATATAACTTTACGCACTTACAACTTTGTATTTAGCCCCCCCCTTCCCCCCGCCGAGCTACATCCTCGAAAATAAGTTGGTTATATTATACCCCTTTAACCAACAAGAATTTCATTATACAAAACATGTATATACCTATTTGCCGTTGGAAACAAATTGTATCAAATTGATTGAAGTTTAATATAACATGTAAGTTTTGTAATAAACACAATTACAAGGTTATATTGTTGAAAAGCTAAATAAATAAAAAATTGTACAACATTTTTAACGATAACTTTTTTCCGAAAACCCTTGAGACATACGTTACCGATTACATTACTTTAGTAATGCCTCGAAACACCTCTGTATTTAAGCAAAATCATATTCTTGACTTGACGTAACAATATTTAATCTGTCAGTCACCATAAATTGGATGCATCCGCTATAACAAGCACAAATATTGAATTGTAAGACAAACGCAAACCCGCCGATACTGTTCTATTGAAATACTAACCTCTGCTAATTAAATGAGGGTTACTGTTGATCATATTCTGTGTAATTACTAATGTTTACTAACGGCTTATTGTTGCAATAAACAAAATACCAATTCTGGGCCTATTTGAATCTTGCTTTCATGTTCTTGTGTTAGTTATGCAACCAGAATTACTGCAAGCAATACACCATTACATTTCTATGTTTATATTACATTAGCAAACCAATACTGACAGATATGTAATATAAATAAGGGTTAAATAATTAACTATCAAGGTTAACGATGTTAAGCTAGACACAGACACTAAACTATGTAATGTTCGCTATTGATTAAATTATTAAGCCATGAATTAAATTGAACTTCGGAGTGGTTACCGTTTCAAAAGTCCAATTAGGTGTTTTATGATATATGCTATGAAAACTCAAGGACGTATTCCGATAGAGTATGAACGAAGTTTTTGGCTTAACACATAGTAAAACAGCTGAAGCTTTAAAAGTGAACCTTAGTTCACGTCAGGCTGCTTCTTAAGCTACAAGTATCATCAAAACTTCATGACCAATCGTTTGCAGAAAATCAATCAGTTCGTCAGATATAATACAATATGTAAAGCTTTAATAACAAATATTGGTGGAGTTCAAATCGTCTTTAAGAAGTCCAGATCAGTTTTCCATAATCTCTGATAACCTTAAAGATAAAAACGTTTAGTGGAGTTCAGACTGCATTTTATAGTTGAACAAGATGCTATGTTGCAAGTATTGTAAAATATCGGTGAAAACAAATCACTCTGTCGGCATAAATAATGAGAGAATTTCTCAAGTTATAAAAACAAATGTTAATTGACTTCAAACTGTCTTTAATATATCAAGAAGATAATCTGCTACGGTATTATTAAATCTGGATCATAAACTGCTTAGAAAACCAAGTTCCTAAGAATAAGCAGTGAAAGATATGTAAAGCTTTAGAAAAATTAATACAGTTCAGAATGGCTCTAAAAGTCCAAGAAGGTAGCCTGCAACAAATATTATAAACTTAGTGGAGCCCAAACTGTCTACAAAGGCCTAAGAATATAATCTGCTACAAGTATTATAAAATGTCAATGCCAAACTCTTTATAAAGAATGAATTAGATTGGCAAAACTGCATAGGTTTAAGAAAAGCTTTAATGGAGTCTTTAAACGCTCAAGAAGATGATCGGCTGCAAGCAGTATAAAATACAGAAACAAAGTGCAGAAAACGAATCAGTTTGACACAAACTCGTGTAATACATTTCTAGCTTTAAGGAAAATATTATTAGAGTTTAGGTTGTTTAAAAATGTATAAGAATATGACCTGCTACAAGGATTGAAAAATTTCAATGACAAACGTGTTGTAGAAAACGAATCAGCTTTTATATATAAACCAATTTGGAATATCTCAAGTTCTAGGAACAATTAGTAGTGCAGTTAGAACTATCCTCAGAGTTCGAAAAAGATGATATGTTACAAATATTATAAAATGTCTGCAATAAGTGTTATAAAATCCCGTTGCCCAGATCTATGTACAAAACGAAGACACAAACTTCGATGAAGTACTTCTAGCGATAACAAAAAATGTTAGTCCAGCTCAGATTGTCTTCAAAGGTCCAAGAAAGTAACCTGCTGCAAGTATTATAAAATTTCAATGACAAACATTTCGCATAAAATAAAGCACTTTCTGTAGGTACCCAATGTTTAGCTGTCTCCGAATATCTAAGAAGATGATCTATTATGACTGTTATAAAATGTCAATGGCAAACTATTGGTTGAGGACGAATCAGGTTGAAAAAACTCCAATACAATGTCTCCAAAAGCTTAAGGAAAAATTTTAGGGAATTTCAGACTGTCTCTAAAAATCCAAGAAGATGATCTGCTATAAGTATTATAAAATACCATTGCCCAACTCTATGCAGAAAACAAATTAGACACAAACTCCGACGAAGCACTTCTAGATATAAGAAAAACTGTTAGACGGATTCAGACTGCAAAAGCCCAAGAAGGTAACCTTCTGCAAGTATTCTAAATTTCAACGACAAACATTTCGCATAAAGTGAAGCACTTTCTGTGTGTAACCAATGTTTAGCTGTCTTCGATTATCTAAGAAGGTGATCTGCTACGGCTATTATAAAATGTGAATGGAGAACTCCAATAAAATACCTCCACAAACTTAAGAAACAAAAAATACTGCAGTTACGACTGCCTCTCAAGATCTATGAGGGTGACCTACTAAAGTGTTATAAAATATCAATGACATATCTTTCTATGCATAAACAATGCTAACACAGCTGAAACTTTAAGAACGAGTATTAGTAAAGTGCAGGCTCTCCAAACGTGTAAGCAGATGCTATGTTACAAGTAATATAAAATAACAATGGAAAACTCCTGATAGAAATCGAATATTTAGTTTGGCAGATGTCTTAATAAGAAAAAATTTTGGTGGAGCTTAGACTGTCTCTAAAGTTTCAAGAAAATAATCTGCCACAACTATTGTAAAATCTTAAAGGCAATTTCTATGTAGAAAATAAACCAGTTTGACACAAACTTGTACAACATATTTCAAGCTGTAAGAGAAATATTAGCCGACTTCAGACTATCTCCAAAGGTCGAAGAGGATGACCTGCTATAAGCATTTTGGAATTTCAATGACAGGCAGTTGACATAAAACGGATCACTTTCTATGCATTAACACCGATAGAATATCTAAAGATTTAAAAAGAATTTTTAGTGGAGTTCGAACTGTATCAAAATGCATAAGAAAAGATCTGCTACAAGTATTATAAAATGGCAGTGGCAAACTCTTTGTAGAAAACGAATCAGTTTTGAAAAAAAAACTTTGATAGATTACATCCACAAGTTTAAGAAAAAATGTTGGTGCAGTTCCGATTGTCTCTAAATTTGCAAGAACGTAATCTGCGACAAGTATAATAAAATCTTAAAAGCAATCTCTATGTAGACAACCAATCAGTTTGACACAAACTAGGACACAATATTTCTAGCTGTCAGAGAAATATTAGTCAACTTTAGACTATCTACAAAGGTCCAAGAGGATGACCTCAACAAGCATTTTTAAAATTCAATGAGAGACACTTCACGTCAAATGAATCACTTTCTCTGCATAAACAACGATAAAATATCTAAATATATAAGAGACTGGAGTTCGCAATGTCTCAAAATGTCTAAGAAAAAGATCTGCTGCGAGTATTATAAAATGTCAATGGCAAAGTCTTTGTAGAAAACGACTCAGTTTTGAAAAAAACTTTGATAGATTATCTTTACATCTCTAAGAACAAATGTTGCAATTCAGACTGCCTCTAAGGTTTCAAGAACATAATCTGGTATAAGTAACATCTTAAAAAAAATCTCTATGTAGAAAATAAAGCGTTTTGACACAATCTCAGACAAAATATTTCTAGCTGTATGTAAGAGAAATATTAGTGAACCAAAGGTCCAAGACGATGACCTGCTACAAGAATTTTTAAATTTCAATGACAGACACTTCACATAAAACGGATCACTTACTATGCAGAAACAACGATAAAATATCTAATGATTTAAGAACATTTTTAGTGGAGTTCCACTGATAAAAATGTCTAAAACTTTGACAGATTATCTGCACAAGTTTAAGAAAAAAAGTTGGTGACTTTCTCTAAAGTTTCAAGAATATAATCTGCTACAAGTATTGTAAAATCTCAAGGGAAAACTCTATGTAGAAACCAAATCAAATGTCCCGAAAGGTCCAAGAATGCGATCTGATGATCTGCCACAAGAATTATAAATTCTCAGTGACAAACTGTTTGAAATAGTAATCACTGAGACACAAACAATTATAAAATATCTGAGCCCTAAGAATCTTGGTGAACTTCAGACTTCAGACCAAGAAGAATATTTTTGAGCGCTGTGAAGTTTCAGTAGCAAATCGTTTGTAGAAAGTAAATAAGTACCCCAAAAAAGTAATAAACTACATAGTTGTAACAACAAGTTTCTGAATTTCAGACTAGTTAGTAGTAGAACGAAGTGACACAGTAAAAGTTATTTCGAATAGAGTACACATAATTTATTAGTAGAATATAAAGAAATTATTCAATACATCCTACAGTAAATTATCTGAAGCTTTGAGGGCGAACGCTAGTAAACTTCACAGTATGTTCAGAAGCAAAATAGATGATACATTGCAGGTATAATCCAACCTCAGTACAAAATGTACCAATAAGGAAATTGAATCTCTGAAAAATATAATTTTTTTAACAATATCAATTACCAAACATATCGAATAGTACCACATACCCGAAGTTTTATGCGCAAACCTTAGTTTACTAAGGAACTATAAACTGTCATTAAAAATAACAGAAACTGTACATCTGATGGCTCGATATTGCTTCGATACATGCAATTTAAAAGTTTGTAGAAGAAGGACTATCATTCTTAAAGAAGCTATAAGGCAAGTCGTACGGCTATCACGGAAAAAAGTTGGTCCCGGCGGTCATAACAACATCATGACAGTCGTTAGTGGGGTTGGAAGTCCCCATAACTGCACGGCGACGTCTATAATTGGCCTAACGGCTGTTGGCTGAGTGCGAAATAAATAAATAAAATAAAAATAAAATAAAATAAGAATTGTATTCGATTTATTCAGAAAGCCTTAGAACAGTGTGAAAATCGACTAGCAATTGGAGTAGCATAGATTATTCGACCAACGTCTCTAACAGCTAACTAGAAGCAAGCAAACTCGTTGAGAATTGACAAACAAAGCAACCAACTTCGCAAAAGCGTACTGAAGCTCAGGAAGCGAGGCGAGGTATGTTTATTGCTAATTTTCGATCCACTTTATAGTTAATACTAATTTTATAATACGCAAACTTCGGGAGCCCCAGGCTGTTTTCTCATTCTTGCGCGTTGATTGGATGTCAGCGTCTCGCTTGAAATTAAACCGCACTCCAGATAAGACATGTTGATTCAATTTAAATCAAAGTTAATATTTACTTCTAAATTAAATCTCTCCTCTAATATTCATTGGGTTAAAGTAAATTTGTAAATGCCTGTACGGTACGTCGTCGCCTAAGCTTCCGGCCGAAACTTTTATACTAATTACTTGGAGGAAGTCGCTACTGGCTGAGGATTCAAAGCAACCCTACGTATTTTCACTATTTCATAACTGTTTGCTCCATGCTTCCCCACTGCAGATGCAAGCTTCCGCATCAATACAAACACAATCCGGCCCGCCTTAACTGAAATTTATACTACATTTTGATTGACTTTTAAAGATGCCTAAGTTTTTGAACTACGCCAGAACAGAAACTTTCGATGTGCTTTAAATTACAAAACCGTATCATGTGAGTGAAGTATCAGTTGTCTGAAACTTCATATTGTATAAACGTTCTAAATTTTCAAGTTTCACACATGATGCTCATTATTTCCAGTTACGATATGCAGGTGTCAGCCGAAAGTTTGAAAGTTTGTAAGTGGATAAATTTATAGCCCAGGCTATAGATCTTGGGGGAATCGCAGGTTTGTAAGCCTGCAGCTATTCGTGTAATCTAGCAGCAACCGCGTTGTATTTTGTTGATTCTTGATGCAAAAGTTTTTCAGCGTGTACTTTGTCAGAATTTTAAGGGAGATTACGTCTACCTCCGAGCCACAGTTAAAACTGAAATTTTTTTAGAAGCTTACTTAGTTTCGTCGCGATATTATGTTCACTGTGTGGTCTTAAAGGGGGGGGGGGGGCTTTGCTGACATACACAGCCTTTGAAGTGCAGAATTTCTCACAAGAGCATAATCATTATAAATGACAGAATACAGGTTGAACGTGTGTTTATTCAAAATTAGTGGAATAGTTCAACACTATACCTATTCTACAATAAAGATAGTAACTCTTTTTACATTCGAAGACCTACTCTTTAGTAGAAAGCTTCGGGAAGGTCAGAAGTGGAAACACAAGTTACGAAAACATTGGAAATAGTTTGGCCGATCGTGTAATGGAAGTGCCTGTGCCATGCTAATTGGACGGAACATCAACCCGATATAATGCAGCAGTTGTTGCATTTAACTAAAATATTTCAGGTTAAATTCGGTTCACTAATTTATATAGGCAGCGTCGAGGGGGAGTTTTAAACTATTTAAGGACATTTGCAAATTACCCCCACAATGTGTCAAACAATCCGCAATTATTCAGGTTCTCATCAGATCCAATTGCGAACACCCGTCCTAGCCATCTGCAGTTAAAAGCTGTGCTATTTTTTATAATTATACACATGAAACCAATTTATAGAATTGTTTCCACTCAGCATGCCATCAACTTTAGGTTATTTGGTTTTTTCAATTCAAGGATTGACATTCCTATCGTAGATGTAATGTGTTATGTTATCAATGGTATTGGGCCAGCGGAGGGGTGAATTTCCTTTAGGCGTCATACGTGTGACCAGAAAACGAGCATTGGCACAGTCACTGAATACCTTACCTCAGATTTTCTGTATACAATAACTCCATTGCATATATCTGAAATGTTTTATACCGACGCGCTAATGGACCTAAACTTTGAGGCCATCGCCGTTTGGGTGTGTTAACAGCTATCTAGAACCGGTGGCTTACGTGCTGTTCGGCCATCAGTACTATTTGTTAGTCTGAATTTTCTCCGTGCTGCTTAAGGTATTACCAGTACCAGCTGAGGACTCATCATGGTGAACCTTGACTAATAATAAACCATCTGTTCTCCGTACCTAATTATTTGACTTTTGCAAGCGGGGTCCTTTTACTTCAGTTAACGTGCAACCTTCATGCTTGATGCAGATAGGAAACGAGTTTTGATCTGTAGCAAATGATAGAACCTTTAACACTTTTAATTTTCTAGATATAATGATAAACACCCTTTTTAAATATGTATTTAGCCTAAAATTTCTAGCTGTCAAGTAATTTTCCAAATCTAATTGTCATAACTATTATGCTTTAAGTTGAATTAGGAAACACATCATTTCATAGATTCTGATATTCAAATTTCTAATTGTATTACGTAACTTTATAGGATTTATTAGCGTATGGATAGGAAACTACAGTATTCTCTCTCATGACAGCTTCTGGAAATATACATTTTGTAGTCAAACTTAGTAACCTCATACTGAAAACGTTTTGGTTGCACTGAAAATCACAAAACCATACGATAAAGTGGGTGCACCAATTATTTTATGTACCTGTAGGTTAGTGGTAATTTTCTAATTAATTTCTACACCGAGCATGTTCTCCAGCCTCAATTTTCAACGAGTGGAATCCGGAAATCCCGTGTTTGCTTGCGCTGCCGCAGGCCGATTAAGTAATAAATAAAACTTATTAAACATCAGCACTCCCCAACTGAAGCAAATTAATGAACAACCCGTTACTCAAATGATCTACGTAGAATAATAACGCTTTTAATTGGTGCGGTCGCGAAAAAATATGCAGCAGACAATTTCGTTCCGCAGTAGGCGGTGAATACCATGGAGTGTTGTCAAATCAATTTGTATCTTATGGTTTCACGATCTCCCTCGCCACTCGCCCCTGTTTCATAACGGTAGTCCAGTTTTTGCGAGCCGTGAAAATTGGCGAGGAAATTACTGTTTGATTTTGGTTGGGATCATTTACATGCAACGAATATTTGTTTCTTTGGAATTCTTTCATGATATTGCATTTTAGGCTATCATAAGGTTAAGATATTAGGTAACATGTATGCAACAGTACTCTTTTGTTTGCTATTTCTAGTGTAAATTTCAATTATTTAACACAATTTCCTATTATTTCAATAGTTTATTATTTTTCTATAAAATTATGCAAGGTGAAGTGTCCGAGAGCTTACAGAGGCAATAGTATTTTAGTCTATTAGTCATAACTGAAATTCAACTACTTGCATAACAGTCAAATTAGTCAAATGCGGTTGAAATGTTGTCCTTTGCCATAATAAGTAAAAGCAAGTATTATGGGAATCGCTCAAATAATTTTGTAGTTATTAATAAAAATAAGTGTGTTTTAAAAACTGCAGCGTCCGATGCTCCTTAGGATATAACTCTTAATATAAATAGATACCTGCATATGTGGGATTTGCATATAACAACATCGATTATTGGTGATATAAATAAGAAAGATCAATCAGAACACAATCTCCAGGAAAATTGTGAAAGCATTAATAGATCGTTACGTATAGGATCTACATCTCTAAGATTCGAAACTTTTCAAATAATGGAAAAAACAGGGAAGTAAATATTTGTACATAACTTGTTATGGAATTGTTATTATCTACAACAGTGATTCCCAAAGTGGGCGATATCGCCCCTTGGGGGGCGCTGGAACGATCCAGGGGGGCGATAGTATCCTCTGGTGCATTTGGGGGGCGGTGAATAAAATAAGGGGCGGAGAAAGCTTAAAGAAGGAAGAGAAGATAAAAAGATTTAGAACAACCATTAGTACATATTTCATCTGTTGTGTAACATAGTGTAACATTATTTTCCAAATAAACACACAAAATGCAAGTTACAGATCTATTTATTCCATGAAGACTGTTTACCATTATTAAATGTTCTTATTCTTCTTCATACCATTTTTTACTTTATTTATCCAGTCTATTTATTCTCCGTTTCTTTACTTTTACTTTATCACACCATTTTATACACCATCCAGAAAGTAAAGACCCTTATAATAAAGTGTTTTTATTATTCAAATCTGCTTTTACTCAAAATACAGGTTAGAAATACAGAAAAGATTTGTTTATTTTAAAAATATAATTTTCTCTAGCAATAATAACTTATACAACATTTCTATACGGTATATTTTATTATAACATTTCATAATTAACTTTTTCAGATAATCATTTGAGTTTGGCTTTCATTTTAGTTATTCCGATTGTGAATTAATACCTACAAATTAAAATCTAAGCTCTGATGTTACCATCCCAACTAAATCAACTTATATGCTCGAACCTTTCCAATAAACTATTTCCAATTTAACAGTAACTGTATCTAATGTATCACTCATTAAACAATTCTCAAATATTTATGTTGTACTTTTAATGTATAAATCCCCCTTGTACTTTTTAATTGCTAATTAATTTATTCTTTCAAAATAATTTCCTACCTAAAAATGCTCTTATAGATAATTATCAGTCTCAAGAAGCTACCGCTACAATATCATTCTGTTTGTTTGCTTGAAGAATGTAGATTTCCAGAGGGCGCTGAGTATTTTTTTTCTGAAAAGGGGGCGGTAGGCCAAATAAGTTTGGGAACCACTGATCTACAAGATCCTTCAGCCAAAGATAATATATATTATCTTTGCTTCAGCTTTAGAAGAGCAGAATTAACAAAATAGGAATTTAGTAAGTTAGGTAGGTGCATCAAAAATGTATACGAATTGATATTCATTAAGCAATTGTGATACTTATTGCGAAGTGCCAGTTACCAGCTACATGCGCAGGATATAGCAACAAATTGAAAATTAGATGCAAATTGAATATAAAAACGTAGAAGTAAAGGAATATACATTTTGTGGAGCAAGAATAACAACCACAAATGCATCTATTGTACTTATGATCTGAAAATACCCAACTATACCATTTTCGATATAAAACATTCAGAAGCACTTGAGACATAAGCATCAATCTACTTTTATTTAAAAACAGTGATATAAATATACAATAGCGTAAAATCTCGAACAAAAGTCAGAAAATGATTTTTGTAGTTATTAAAAGGTTCGAGGCCCTTGCCTGTACTTTGAATAATGTATTAAGGATATACTTCTGAATTCGACGAATTTAATTGATATTCACAAGAGTCACACATACAAAATCCAATAACGAAAAAGATACTTTCAAAATAAGCTTCAAGATTTCCATAGGTAGATGAATCGAAGAAATGGTGAAGACCTACAAAAGATTTAAAAACAGAAAATTTATAAGATAGGAAACGTAGTACAGTCCCATATTAATCAATCAATAAAGTAATAAATTGAAATGAAGATAACTCTGCCTGGGGCGTTTATGGGTAAAATGAGTAGATTATTAGCCTCCCTTACCGATCCCAAGTTCGGAGAAAAACCAGCAAAAAACTGTTTGAAATTTTGCATACACATTATATATATACCTGGAATGAAACTGCAAAAATTTCAGACAAATATATACAGAATGAGAGCATTAAAAAAAATTACTTTTGGGTTAATTTTGAAATAGAATGAAGTAATAATTTTCACATAGGTCAGGCTTTACAATTGCCGAAAATAGGACTCAGCAGATACAGGATAATGTCACAAAAGAGTCGAAACGTTTCAACAATAAAACCGTTCCCTTAAATAGAGGGGCACTCATTTCAATTAGGCTCGATGGCGCAGTTCGACTTTCGCTGCAGTTACGATCGTTACGCAGAAGCGGTTACGATCGCTATACAGATGGGGCGGGTTCAAACTCTAGCGGTATACATTTTTTTTTAAATTTGCAAATTGATTTAATTCGCGCGAGGGAAGTTCGGTGTAAACTCATTTATAGATTTTTAAAATTTCTTAAGGGCTGGTAGAAGGTAAAAGACAACACTATTGAAAAATATTGTATAAAGCTTTTTCTTAGAATATCAAGTAAAGGGTTTCGGTAATTATTTCAAAACGAAGGTCGGGTTTTTGTTTTTTCCGCCCACCCGTATGGAACTCTGTGTGAAAGCATTCTTGATTAATGAATCTATTTTTTAACCCTTAAGTGGATATAAGTCTTAAGAAGTACAACTCTGTCTTAAGGTATATATTTGTCTCAATCTTTACCAGTGTCATTTTTTCGCCTAATTATGCATCATCCTGTATATGGTGGTAGCTTACAAAGTATTCAAGAATTCATGACCAGAGTGGCAGGCATTAATCAGCATTGCGGTTTGACGCATTAACTCATTTGAAGGTGGTGCTGACCAAAACCGCGCAGCTATGGTTTTCCATCATTACTTCATGGAGAGAAATGGTAGGTACATATACACTGTACAATTAACAAACTTGAGTCATTTGAGATGATACTCGACGAAACCTGAAGCTACCGTGGATAGTTCACGTAACCGATAGTAACGTACTGGAGAGGCTTAGAAGGGAAACGGAGATACTCAAGACCATCAAAACCAAGAAACTGGATTACTAACGCCACATAAAGGGGAACGGACCACGATACCAACTTCCGCAGATAATTCTCCAGAGGAGGGTATTAGGACAAAGAAAGGTCGTCAAGAGTAGAAATCGTGGTTGAAAAATCTAACAAGACAACAGCGGTCAGTAAAGTGCGGAGGGTCATAGAGATTGCCAAAGAGAAAAATTCGTAGGAAGTTGTAAGTTTTAAGTTCTTTTCATCGAAATTATATGAGTGATTCTATTCCAAAGGTTTTTATAATAGTTATTTATCCTTGACTGGGCGAACATGCGACATCATGTGTTGTTAATTTTATTATCATAGGAAATTAATAATAGTATTAAGTTCCGTTGTCAAGGGAAAGCAGCAAACAAATATAATCACTAACTTACACGTTTTGTTACTAAGTCTGTATCACTGACTTACATGATCAGCAGCGGGAAAAATAATTTGGGGGCCGCTGCGCTACACTAAGCGGGCTGTAATAGTTATTTATGGTAGACATGTGTTATATTAAGGAAAGTTGAGACTTCGAGGCCACGAGACCGAGAGGGGTCTTTCCTAGACTGAATTATTTTTACAAACTCGTGCCATGAAACATTTTGTCCAACAACTATATAACAAAATATCACTTTTATGTTGTTGACATCTGTGAAAATTCAAAGTGACAAATTAATGGGCAGTGAGCCAAAGTACTGACATATCAAATAAATTTATATATTAGAGTCAACTATGATTCGTGTTATTATACGTTTGTCAGTACTGAAGTGTATTGTTTGTAGCACTATCAGTATGTGTCAAATTCGAGATTAGTATGTTACATTCTGTATGTTATTTGAGACAGAGGGACGCAAAACTTGCTAATTTCGAATTTGACATATTATGACAGTGCTATGAAAAATACAGTAGTCAGTGACTTTTGATTTTTTCTGACCAGTAAGTTATGGTTCTTATCCCACTAGAGGGATATGGACTACTTTAGATGTCTAAAGTCGATCTAATTATAGCTTTGTAACTATGAGGTGTTAGATGTAGTACTTTACGGCCCGGTTAGTGTCTTGTTCGTCAGTTTCTCAAGTAGTGACATAGTATAAGTTGCCAACATTTATAAAAATTATAAATCTGGTTGCAATTGTGAATATATGGGAGTGCACATGACATGTAGTATGCACTTCGTACGTAACTAGCGTTTATGGCCCTTGTCGCGTTAGTGCTCTCGACTATGCCTTTTCCTCTAATTTTTCGGCCGCTGGCCATAAACGCCTCCTTACGCCCTCGGTACAGAATAACTATTATGTAAGGACGTAAGTGACCAATTCCGGCCGGTCGTACATAAGAACAGTTTATTTGCGTAACCTTCAAAATACATATTTGGGTTGCGTAATTTTTATAAAACTGTGTAAAGTCACATTAACATAATTCTGTTGACAAATTCTCTTATACGCATTGTTATACTGGGATATTAAGATTAGCGAGATCATCAGGCATATAGTGAAAAAAATCTGTCATCGTGCATATCTTTGCTATAGTTAGTTTCAGTTTCTGTTTCTGATTTATAAAGCACACCCAAAACTGACGTTGAAACTACTTTGTAATAAAGCTGCCCCTAAGCTGTTCTAATTTGGTTTCTATGAGGTTCAGCGAACGCAGGGTTGTACGACGGGGAGATGTGCAATATCACAAATAATATGAGAGAATTCAGAACAAATCCCTTGTCAAATCAGCAAAAACTCCGATATTCGCGAGTCAATTTGCTTACAAGCTGAAAAATGCGCTAGTGTCACAATTTATGCTGAGGCGTCAAAATCCGCCGTTGTTTCACGAGCTGTCAGTGCGGGCCCGCGATCGCGGTAGCAGTGCAATGGCGCGGGTCTGCGAATATCTCCGTTTCCGTCGATCCGCAACTGCGGTCGTGTCCGTATTTATAGTAAGCCAAGCAAATGATCTACAAATGAAGTGAGCAAAATGGCGGCGCATGGAGCGCAGGATAATCGCTGCTGTCGCGAACTGGCAAACTTGGTGACTAAAAAACAGCTGGAGTCAGGTTTACAAGCGTTAATTTAGCCACTAATTGCACTGCTACTGACGTCCTAACTGTTAGTTTTATTAAAAGGCCGCCGAAACGACTTTTTAAAAAACGTTTATTTTTATTTTACAATGAAATATAACATTGGAAGCACACAGCTAGCCGCCGGACAATTTCTTACATCTAGCTATGATACGAACACAATGGAACTTATCGACTGACTGGAGCTTAACTTAGAGGTGCAAGCTACTAGTATATATACTATGCCTAATCAGCTAAGATAAGCGTTATCTCTAAAAGGGAGCGTGAGACAGGAAGCCACGTGCGTTCAAGGTTGCAGACTTGCAATTCATTATAAAGAAGCTATTATTGTTCAAGGTTGCAAGCTTGCAGTTTTACACAGGAGACCATTGTCTATTCATAATATAACACGTCCGCCGATAAAATGTTCAATAGCGGTATTCAAATATGCCTCTATTGAACTTACAAGAAAAGAAAAGAAAATTAAACTTATGCATTTACGTTATCTGGTTCAAAATCTTTATTTAGAAATCTAATAAGTTTAATCTTCATTGTGTTTTTATTATAATACAAATACAATATAAAAATTATTAACATAAGAATAGTACACAAAGTAAATATAATTGCAGACACACTTAAATTATCAGATTTAATATAATTAACAGGTTTTAGCAAATTTTCATATTTATTAAGCTTAATTCGGTCCTCAACCAATTTCTGGGTGTCAAGAGGTATCAAGTCAATCTTTGAAACATTTATGTGGTTTGATTCAGGAATTATTAAGCGGTCAATGTTTGAAATTTTTAAATTAACAATTTCATTTGAGGTTCTTTTTGCGGTGAATAACATGTGTTTTTGATTTATTGAAACAAGACAGTCTGAACTGAGGTGTAAGAGGTTAGTGCCAGATATTCCTTTTCTAAAATTCTGATTTTTACATTTGACGTCCAATATTGCTTCAGATGGGGAAGATATTAACCATGTCGCAGGATTTATTTGTGATATTTTGATTTCTGTTAAATTGAATAAATAAGGGATACATGTTTTATTTTTATTAAATGACAGAAGTTGTGTTTCGCACAATTTATCGTTGGGGATTTCAAAGTAGTTATTTTGATTACAAAAGTAGGTGTCTAAAGTTATAAGTTTACAATGACTTATTTCAATGGGAATGCTGTTTTTAACGTTAAATAATAAAGTACTATAAGTAGGTATAATCATACGAAATTGATAATTTTGGATAAAAATCGGAAATGGTATTAATTGTATCATTTGATAATCGTTAGTTTTGGAAGTAAGAGGTATTTCGAATATAAATGTAATTCTGTTTTTAACTTGATAAACTTTTGTAATGATAATTGACTCGTATAAATGTAAATACTGTAACTCTGCAGGATATGGAATAGTTAAAGCTTTTTCTGATATGCTATTGAGATACGTCGAAATTTCATTTAGATTTTCAATTAAATCGTCATTATCAATTAATGACATATGCATCTGTTGATTTTGGGCAAAAGTTAATGCATTTTCTAGTTCCAAACAAGTGTTAATAAGTAGTTGCAAAAATTGAATTGCTTCTAGCAAGACTGTTTTTAAGGAGTATGTAGCGAGATTTTTGCCTAATTCCTCATTTTGTAAAATTATTTTATTTATATTTCTGTCTAATAATTCTTGACTCTTTGCTATATCATTGATTACTGAGATGGTATCATTTAAAATTTTAGTTTGTTCTAATATAACGTCATTTTGAATTTTATTGCTTTCTTGCAATTTAGTAATCATAGATTCATATCTGACTCCATCGTTGGCGTCGAGGTTTCCAGTTAAAAATTTGAAAGCGGATCCAAGTCCATCGAAAAGTCCTCTTTTATTAATTTTGTGTTTAACATCAGGAAATAATTGACTTAAGAGTTTATCTGTTTTTTCAAGATATTGTTTTAATATTATGAGTAAATTGTTATGATTGATAATAACATCATCAATCCTTTTAAATTTTGTATATTCAATAACGTAACTTTTATTTTCAAGTAACGGTATTAATTTCATTAAATTAGTTCTAAGTGTGTCATAATTAACAAATATAGGGGTATAGTCTACATTTCTAATAAGCGTCCATTCGCTTTGTTTAAGCACTACGTTTCCTAAGTTTAGAGGATATAATCCAGGATTATCTTTTAAATTTTTAATAATAATATCGCTCTGTATAACTAGTGATTGAGTCAGCAGGGTACAGGCGATGAAGAGTGTAGTAATCCTGAAAAAGAGAGAGCAATAGTTCCGTTTAGTCAGGGTGTTTTATATTTCCATATTTTTTAAAAATTAGATTTAATTTTGAATTTCAATTTTACTTCTGAAATTAGTTCTAACAAATATTTTTTCATTTAATTGGAATGTTTGATTTTTCCGAATTGGTTTTAATTTTAAATTTTATCTTTACTTCTGAAATTTATTTTAAATAATACTTCTTCGTTTAATTGAAATGTTTGATCTTTCTGAATGGTTTTAATTTTAAATTTAATCTTTACTTCTGAGATTTGTTTTAATAAATACTTTTTCGTTTAATTGAAATGTTTGACTTTTCTGAATTTGAATTTAATTTTAAATGGTTGTAAAGGTTTTTCTTTGTTTTCCTTTAGCAATATCAATTATAAAGGTATGTTGCTGTGAACATCTTAGTTTTAACGCGAGAAATATTGTGATTATTAAAATTGTAAATACTAGATTAATACAAGCTTAGGTCTTGTTTGTTGTTAAGTATAATTTTTATTTGAGTTTTTTCTGATTTAAATGATTTTAGTCTTAAGTTTTTTCTTAAGATGTTATTTTTTTAAAATACTTTTGATATTTGAAGTTACTGATTTATTTATTAGAATTTATTTGTAATACTTAAAGTTTTTCAAAAATTCAAGGGTGTGAACAATCTTATTTTTTTCTTTAAACACACGGTTAAAAATTTAGTTATTTTGGCAAAATTTTTGATAAATGTTCTTTAGTAGACTATTTGGTTAAAAATTATTTTATTTAGATTTTTAAGTGCTGGGAAATTTTGATTATTGAATTTTTAGATGAATCTGATTTTATTCCTACTTTAGAAGGAGCTATATAATCTAAATATTTTACAAATTTATGTTTGAATTACTAAACCTTATGAGTTGACTTTTCGTCAGTTTTGAAATTATATGTGCATTGATTTTAGTCTTAAATTGTTTTTTTTAAATTGTTATTTAAAATAATTATCCAAGATACTTTTAATGTTTGGAGTTTTTATATTAAAGTTGTTAAAAAATTGTTATTTAAATTAATTATCTAAAATACTTTTAATGTTTGAAGTTTTTATATTAAAGTTGTTAAGTCTGATAGACTGATTTTTGTTGAGCTCATAATTTTTATTTTTATAAGATTAAGGATTATAAATATTAATTTCTTGTATTTCATTTAAAGTATTAATTACGCTTGTTTTAAATTGATTATTGTATGATTTCAATTGCTGAAGGCTTAGTCATGCCTTTTTCATTAAATTTTAATTTTGGAGTTATTTTAGTTACATTTTTTTTTATGCTGATAAATTTTACGAAAAGTTCTGTACACAGGGTTAACTGTAGGTTTTGTTGAGAAAAATAAAAATCTTAATTTTTAGGTTTGGAAAAGTTACATTAGTTTCATTTTTTTTGTTTAGTTTTTACGGGTTATAATAAAATGGTATCGTAGCTCTTTCTGTCTGAATATGCATCCATTTATAATCTATTCGTGCGGATAATTTTGAAAATAAGTCGGATCCAATAAGTCCTATATAGTCTGGGTTAAAATTATATAAATAACATGTATGTGTTCCGTTTTCATAAAAAAGACTGGGGATTGGTAAATCTGCAATTAAGTTATGTTGAGAAATTCCATGAGATGTAATTATCTCGAATTCTGTTTCATAAATATAATTTGGAAAATGTTGTTGTACAAATTCTGGAGAATTATTGTTTGTGAGCTACCTGTATCAATTAAAAGTTTATCGCCAGTGGCGGGAATTATAATATAAGGAAGATCTGATTTTGAATTTATATTAAAAGTTAAAATATGCTTTTCCGAGGCTTTTAATGAAAATTTACTGTATCGTTTGGATCTGGAAATTCATAATAATCTGATGTAATGTCCAAGTCTTGGGTTCATTTTGAAAATATAGGTTTGATTGGTTGTATTCTGGATTTTCTTGAGAATTTTTGAATGAATTTTCAATGAAGTTTTTATTTTCTTCAGGGGAGTTTTCGAATAAATTTTCTGTTAGATTTTCATGATCAACAGGGGAATTTTCTTGTTGAACATTATTGTGATAAAATAGTTGATTAAAATTTCTATTAACGTTTTGAGAACTTGCTCGATATTTATTAGGGAAATTTGATTGTTGAGTAGCTGGTCTTTTTATAGTGCTAAAGTCCATAGGTTCTGGTTTATTTGTTGGTGAAAAATTTGGTTTAGGTGCAAATGCATTAAAGCTTGAATTTTGAGTTATTCTAGAATTATTAGGATTGTTAAAATTTGTTGGACTTTTAAAATAATTGGGATTTTGATTAAAATTACTTCGATTTTGTTGAAATGGTCTTTGCATAAAATTTGGGTTATTAAATTTAGGTTTCATATCAACCTTTCTTGTTTGAATATCGGAAGTTAAATTTGATTTATTTAATTTTTGACTTTGAAAATTATTTTGATTTTGAGAATATCTGATATCAATTTCTTCTTTTACTATGCTTAAGGCTTGTTCTAGTGAAGTTGGGTTTCTACTTCTTACGAAGCTTCCTAAATTTTCATTTAGTCCACTTGTAAAAGTGCGAAGTGCTAAATCTTTGTTAGCCTTTAATTTATAAGTGATAATGTCTTTTGATTCTTGACTCAGAGAAACTTTTGAATTATAAATAGCCAAATGGGTTCTAATTTTATTGAAAAATTCTATGGGAGAGTCTTTATTCTGTTTTAATTTAGTTAAATCAATTAAAAGATTCAATTCTGACCTTTGGTCGCCAAAATCTTCAATTAAGACATTTTTTAAGTCTTTCCAAGTATCATACTGGTAACCTGTAATTACTTCTAACGCTTGACCTTTTAATTTATTCCTTATCGAATTTAAAATTACTTGGTTGATATAATCGTTTAAATTTTCTGTGCAAAATTTAGTTGCAATGATTTCTGCGGATCTGATAAATTCCGAAAGAGTGGCTTGATTACCATCGTATGTGGGAATTTCATTTAGTAAAGCTACATTAAAATGTGGGGGAAACAATGATGCGTTTTGTTCAACCATATTTGGGTTGCTAATGTTGTTACAATTATTTAAAAATAAAATTCTAGGGATTGAATTCCTTGGTGAGCGTGATCTATCTCGTGACATAAAATTTTTACAATTGTTTCAAAATATAATTATAGGTGTTTTACCTAATGATTCAAGATCTCCTTTAACATAAAAATTTTGTTGACAAAAATTAATTTTACTTTATTTGTTTCACTTATTTTTAATTTTTATTTATGTTAGTAAACAATTTACTGACTAGGGGGTTTTTCTAATACCTTGTTAGGAACCCTACGCGCAAGAACGCAAGCACAAATGCAAATTAAGCACACCTAGTATGTGCAGCAATTGGTCTGGCTTACTACGTTTTGCCTGAACTTATAAATAAATATTTAAAACTATGTTAGTATAATTTTTAAAACTTTATATTAGTTAACTTTGTTGTTTTAGGCGAACGCTTTAATAATTATTTTTGAAAATTATATTACGTTACTTTGTTGCCTTTAAAATTAATTATTTTGCTTTTTCTTTAAAACTTTGAAAATTATTACTTAGGCGAACGCTTTAATAGTCGTTACTTTGTTGCCTTTAAAATATACCTTTGCTTTTTCTCTAAAGCTTGAAAATTATTATTTTTAAAAATATACCTTTGCTTTTTCTCTAAAGCTTGAAAATTATTATTTTTAAAAATATACCTTTGCTTTTTCTCTAAAGCTTGAAAATTATTATAAAAATATGCACTTACATTGTGCGTTAAAATTGACGAACGGCGTGCGATCAAGCTACGTCCTGTTGTCTTCAAAAAAGGATGCGTCGATCCTGTTGATGTCGGCTGGCCTGCAAACAGCTAGGTCCTGAAGTCCGACTTTGGATAGAGCTAGAGCGTTATCCAAAAGTTGTCCTGGGGTCGTCGTTGTTGACGTTGCCAAACCAGAGACTGATCCCAATGATCAAGAGTGGTCCCAATGACCAGATGGTTCCAATAACCACGGAGGAGCAGGAGCTGGGTCGACGGGCGCTTCTCACGATCGGGCGATGTTTGTCCCAGTTGGAGATGTCCGAAGATCCGCTGGGTGGTAGGTTTCGATTTGCGGCAAAGAGCTGAACCTCAAGGAAAGTTGCTGGTCGACTCGATGTTTGTAGTTTTCCAGGTTTTCCTCCACAAATCCGAACGACTGCGCCAGTTTTATTAAAAGGCCGCCGAAACGACTTTTTAAAAAACGTTTATTTTTATTTTACAATGAAATATAACATTGGAAGCACACAGCTAGCCGCCGGACAATTTCTTACATCTAGCTATGATACGAACACAATGGAACTTATCGACTGACTGGAGCTTAACTTAGAGGTGCAAGCTACTAGTATATATACTATGCCTAATCAGCTAAGATAAGCATTATCTCTAAAAGGGAGCGTGAGACAGGAAGCCACGTGCGTTCAAGGTTGCAGACTTGCAGTTCATATAAAGAAGCTATTATTGTTCAAGGTTGCAAGCTTGCAGTTTTATACAGGGGGCCTATTGTCTATTCATAATATAACTTGTGTTTATTATGTAATGGTTCAGCTTAATTTAATTACTAAATATTGAATTTTGGTTTCTTGTCTGAAAATGAATTAGATTGTTAATATTCAAATTAAATTTTTTTATTTGCAAATAGTAAAAAGTGAAATTAATGTTACCCTTTGCATCACACAAGCAGTATCCTTTTCTCCACATTGCTCCATTTCAATGTAGTTTCGGAACTGTCGCCTTTTGAACGGTTTCCTTAAATAACAACACGGAAAAACGTAGCTTCCCAGAGGAGCCGAGTCACTACTTGTTATTTGTTTACTTAAACGTGTTCTAAGCAAATAAAAATGTATCCGCGAAATGCATGTTGAGGGTAGTAAGGTAATTTCGTTTTTGTTGCAGTTCTCGGAATGGACGGATCATGACAGAGATGACATTCCTGACATAGGTAAGTCTGAAGCATGCCAGTTATTCAGCGGTTAATGCAGGTTTAATTAATTTTTAAAATAAAGCTTGTCATTTGAGTATTATGTTATGCAAAGCCGAACGACGAATTTTAATTCTGCCATTTAAATGAAAGCTTTTCCTGAATTTTACATCCATTAGGTTGCGTTTCTGTTCCCTGGGATATTTTCCCCCGGAACCATTTCAAGCCAACGACCTTAGGTTCATCGACGTTTTTAATGATTTATGTGTCAAAACACATTCAAGATTAAAATCTGATAGCAATAATGGCTTTTATGGCTGCCCGTGTTTTGAATAAGTTGTTCATTGACGGAATAATGGCCTCTTATTGCTACTGCGAAATACTGTGTTTACAAAGTTAAAAATAGACACCGTTTATGTAAGTTGTACCGGAAGTGCGGTACACAATATTTAGATGGATATTTTTGGAAATGTAGATCCCTTACTGTTAAATAAATAAACTGAAATATTTAAAAATTAATAATAATTAATCAGAAATAATGATAAAGAAATTAAAACTAGAATTTATTAAAAATACTTGTAAAATACATAGAGCTCTTATTTCAGAATGATATTTAGTAAAAGACTAAGGCGATTTCAACTACAAAAGTTTGAAGAAAACTCATCCAGCGATTATTAATTATTTTCCGTAAATAATACATAGTTCTGGTATCGCCTGTTTTGGAGAATTATTCATATTTCATATACTTACCAGCAAACATTTTTCCAAGTGATTTATATGACCTACTTCTAGCTATAGGATGATGTGATATGAACTAACTTTCAGCAACATGTACATTTCCTGAAAGAAAGAAAGTTTGCAGGTGACAGGTGAGGACTGAGAGAAGCACGGACAGATATATTATTTTGTTACGAAAAGTTTCTCGTTATACATTCAGAATTTTCTATTCAAATGTCTGTTGATGCTACAGCATATATGGATTTAAGCAGTGAGAGCTTCATTGTGAAATATTAAAAATTTCAAGGCTCGCCATTGGCATTCAAAAAACGGAAAGAGATATAAGGTCGGTTAAATTGGTAAAGTTGGGCATACGAATATCAAAATACTTCAGTTGAGAAAGTGTTTACATAATTTTAAATTCCTTGTAGTAAGCACTTTGAGCACGAAACGTGAATATTCTTCATTTCTTTTTAATTTTCCGCGCAGGGCTCGAAAACTAAGGTCATGTCCTTTTAATTTGTGAAAATTATTCAGCATTGGAACGCACAACTTTGTCCCAATTTAACCAACCTTCTATCTCTTATAATATTCTCAGTGGTGGGCTTCGAAATAAGGTGGCCACTTTTCAATTTATACAAACTCTGAGATTCTTCGTAAGTAAAACAAAGTTTTCTTCAATGAGAGATACAGAATGTTTATGGAAAACAAAAAGCAAACAATCATTTCTATTAATGGTTACCAAATATAATGAAAGGTGTAACTGAAATACTTGTCCATATCGTACTCTTCTTGTTCTAAATGTATTCAAAATAAAACATCAACACAGACGGTTTGCATTCATATCGAAGTGCCAACAATCGATGACGCAGCTAAAGGGATTACAAAACAGTGTAAGAAGGTACAGATTATGCAAAGAGCATATAAGAAGTAATCTGGAGATTACTCAAGATTACAAGAAAGTGCTGGTGGTGTATTAATCAGTGTTTATTAACTAACAGTGAAAAGTACGACCAATTGTGAGGTTATAGTTTCCTGAATGACATTTACAAAAACAATTAAAAATTCAGCTCAAAAAATTTACAGTTACAGGTAAACAATTGTAAATCATGTTGTTATAGTGACCTAGGAAGTCGCCTGTACTTTGTAATGTTAGGGAAACCAATCCGAAAGTTTGTGCGTTGTTTGGCTTCCCGATTTTGATAAAATTGGGTGATAAAAGTAAATATTTTGTGCCCAGTTTTATTTATTTGCCTGTGTACGAAGGCCAGCTGTGGTTAAATTGGCAGTGTTCCGGAGTGCCGTTCCAGAGTAAATTGTACCTGGAGCTTGGCTTATGCGAGATCGTCTTCGGAGTTACGGGAAGCAGAAAGCAAAGTGTAGCACATAGACGAGGCCTTATGCGTGATCCAGAAGCAGGTAGCAGCAGCTGAAATATTGCCAAGAAGCAGATACGGGCTTGAAGTCCTTTCCATCCGTAGTCTGTGCGAGTTCTTCTTTTAGAGCCGAGATTCTACAAGACTGAGAGCTGCGGGTAGCGGACAGCAAAGTGCAGCACCTAGAGGAGGTCTTATTCGTGGTCTATAAGCAGGTAGCAACAGCAGGGAGATTCCTAGAAAGCAAATACAAGCTTGGCGTCCTTTGCCAAAACCGGAAACGAGATCGGCGTTCTATGAAGAAAAAACAAATGCGAGTTGGCGTCCTTTTGCACTTGAAAAACAAATTCCAAGTTAGCCACACTACTTGATTATTATAAAAGCATAGTTATAATTTACCTCAAGTGAGCTGATTGATTGTTGGTTAATATATGTTGTCAACATACGCCAAATTTTCTGTGTTCGAACAGTTTTGTTTGGGGTTAAATATTTTATGGTTATCTGTCATTCGTCAGAATTGAGCATTTGCCATATAATGGTTAATTCATCAACAGTGTAACAATCCAACCCTGCAGATAAGTGTCTCAAATTGCTAGCCGATGCAAAAGGTTTAATAAGTTGCAAATCGATAGAATATAGAAAGAGCAACATACCTTTATTACAGTAAAGCATAATTAACTAATCACATTTTTAATTAACTAGAGAGAGGCAATAAAATTCAAACTAGGCTTTATGTAGTGGATCAATTTTTGATTTATTATATTACAAATAATATTAAAGTATGTTGTTGATATAAGAATAAAGCATTACAATATTATACCTTTGATTAAAACAAAATCAAAGATTATAAAATGGCCCCGCGCGCGAAATTTTTTTGTGGCGATTTTATTTTTATTAATATAACCGACCTACGGTGACGTAAATATTAGACATTATTACAAAATTAGCGTAACCCGGAGAAATTATAACAAAACCCGTAGTCCGGAGATTTGGTATTGAAACCCTGAGACTCCGGGTGAAACCCTGAGAGGTGGTCACCCTACTTCGAAATTGAATAACCTTGTGTATTGGACGCAAATTGGATGCAAATATAATTTCCGCATCTTCAACGTAATCCCAAGAAAGACTATGTCCAACTTGTGTATGATTAACAAATATAACAACTTAAATAGTTAAAGAAACATGAGAACTAACCCAACTATGTACGTTCTAAAGGACCTGATTATTTTAAGTGCACTGCAAATCTACAGCAAATTTAATATAGAAATAGTAATTTCCCTTGAAATTCATTTAAGCGCTTCCTGTGGCATCATAACGAATACGAATGAGCGAAATTAAGATTGGAATATTTATTAAAAACGTGACAATCTTCAAAGAACGTGCTTATGGCTCTTTTGTTAAATAAACTCCTTTCCACTCTCAGCAAGCTTGCAAAATACGACTCGCATGCGAACATTTTAGGATTTTAGAAGCGTTGCAGCTAGTAAAATAAATGTCGCATTCGTCCTTCTATTATCTGTCATTTAATTTTTAAATGTCGATAAAGTTTGTAATGAACTTCTCTCCATTATAGAGTGTTGATGGCGGTATCGGAATTAACTAGATATCTAGTAAATCTTGCATCAAATTAAGTGATAGAGCTGTACAAACAGCCTATCATTAAACCTCAGGGTTATCATCAAAGGGACCGATAATACCTCGTTTGCGAATTCAAAGGTGAACTAAATTAGGTCGTATTGTATTTGATGGCCTGGATGTCCGTCCAATTACCCACTTAATGTTTTTTGTTCCAACCGATACTACGAATATTAACAACCAAACTGTACAATATTACAGCAATAAAAACTAGAAAATTTAGTTTTAGTTTTCCAATTTCTATAATAATTTTTGTAACATAGTTAATTTTAGATTTGTATTATCAAAATATAGGAATACTAAGTAGAGTCGAAAAATTGTATGTAATATTCATTTGATATCTTACATAAAAGCACTTTTCGATATATCCAAATTCAGAATTTCGTTTGCTGTTGCACTCACACGTAAATAAATAAATAACTGAGTGAATTAACAACCTAATTCAATATTCGAAATTGTAGAAACAACCACAACAATGATGACGCGACTGCCGATAAAGTGAAAGTCCGTTTCAACGTATCCAACCCTTTCTATACAGTGCTGCTCATTGTCTAGTTCCTTGTAATTTGGCAAGCTTTTGCCTGCTTGCCTCAACAATAGATAGTACCAAATGTGGACATTCTTTTCGGAGGGGTATGATGTCATTGAGTTGTAAGAGCAGTTGCAATACATACTACCGAGCTTAGTAAATAGTGAGTTAATGCATTTTAATTTTAATTATTTCAATAGTTGGTTGACAACAGTTAACTGTTGATACTATCGACTACCTTCGGTGCCAGCTGGTTTCACTAGAATAGAACAGTTTTAAGATGAATGTAAATAAAGTAGAAGTTTATTCAAGGTGATAGTTTTGTTGTAGCAGTGCGGAAAACATAAGAGAGTGTAGATTTGCCGTAGATCTCATAGCAGAGGAAGAATAAAAGAGGCAATTTTATAAGAAGACAATATTGGTTTCCAAAAATAATACATAGCTTTTTATGCATTTTTTTCTGAAATTATACAAATTAATGTTTTAGACTATTAGCTGCGAAAGAAGAGTATAAGGCACCTGCTGATATAAGAAACCAATTGATCGATTCCTTATACCTTCTTTTCTCTCAAACTTTGCAAGTTCTGCCCTCCATTAGTTTTTAGTAGCTTCCCAAGGGTTAAATTAAATACCAAACTTCTATATATTTTTTTATATAATTTCACTATAGTTTTCTCCTTTCCTGAGTTGTCTATGTTTTGCCTTGATTATTTATTTTGCCTACCTTGCTCATGAGCATTTTCCTGAATATTGGTGGTAGAAATATCGTCTTTTTTGCTGGCATAGCCCGTTGGTAAAACGTAAAACTGATCATGTGAGCATGCATAAATTCATGTTATATGTGAGCTATGAGCGTCTCTCGTTTCCCAGTTTTTACATATTGAGGATATAGCCCAAGCAACAAAGTTCTTTTTTCGATAAATAACGAAAAAAACAAATTGAAAAACTATTAAATTTGACAGAAATGTTTACCTAGCTCTGCTGTTGAATGTGTAAAAAGCCTTGAACAATTGAGGATGACGAATCGCCGCCATCTTGAAAACAACTGTTGATTTTTAGATTTTTCTCGAATATCCTGTAAACAGTCTTTTATTATAAAAAAAGTTAAATGGAAAATTGAAGACTCTTAAATTTCCTATAAAAAGTGTCTTATTCGTTTTTCTCCTAAATGCCATAGTTTTTGATAAATTGGTTGCTAAACATCGTGCACTTCTCTACATGCAAAAATTTTTGAGTGCCTTTACTATGGACTTTGGGAATGGAAAGACAGAGGTATACCATGTTGATGAAATTCTTTTAAATTACTTTCGCTTGGCCGACGATATAGTGCTTACAAGCTTAGATGTCGATGAATTACAAATTATGCTAATTCAATTAAATCACATCGAACTCGAAATGAACTTGAGCAAGACAAAGATTATGTCACAAGACGTTAAACATTTTACCTTGAAAGATATCAATCTAGAGGCTCGTGAGGAATACGTCTACTTACGTCATCAAATCATATTGGGAAAAGATAATCAAGCTGCTGTAGCGGAGCTGTACCATACTGCTTGAAAACGTCAGGAATTACTACTGGTAACACTAATAAAAGTGAAAATTCAGGGAGCGACGGTTCTAGTGAAAGTTTGATTTGTATCAGCATGCAAAGAATGTAACAAGCTTTCCAAACGTCGCGCTACAGTTGGTAAACAGCAGGCATCTCGGATTATCACAGTATGATCTTCATCTACCTCTTTTGCATAATGGAGTAGACGTAATTGTAGGCAGCAATAAACCAAGGGACGCCCGAATCGAATAACAATAGGCCGAAGGAAAGTGAGAGTCAACCCTGCGGGACAATAAGACCATAAACTTAGGCAAAAGTAAAGATTTCAACCCTCAGCCTTGCGTGGCTAGACGAGTTATATAAACAGATACGCTATGGGATTCAATATTATTGCTTCTTCAGCCGTTTTGCGTCAGTCTGGCCAAGATAAGAGTGGGGGTCAGATACCTTAGCTTCTAATTATTTAGTTAGATTTCGGCCTTTATTATATGTCATTTTATGTGTTTCCAATTTATGTTTGTAATTTGTATGTTTTAATAAAAATAAAAGGATTGTTAGTGTTTTCCACATGTGCTTATATCATGTTGGACAAACAAAATCCCTAAACTGGTAAAATTTCAAAACGTGCTAGGCTAGGCTGGAATGCTTTCAGTAAACTAAGAATCACTCCAAGGAACCCCAACATCTCAATTTGTCTAAAAAAGATTTTCGACTCTTGCATATTATCAGTATTAAGTTATGGGCTAGCAAATACAGCAGTCTATCTAACCAAGAAAAGTGCCAAAAGGTTGAGGATCACCCAAAGGCAGATATCGGGCGATCCTTGCTGTTAGTATTATAGACAAAATAAGCAACGTTGTTATTCGTTGACGAACAGAAGTGACAGATGCAATACACCGGATTGATAGCTAGAAATGGAGTTGGACGGGACATGTTTCTCAGGAGGATGGAAACAAATACTCAAACAAAATAAAAAGGTGTTGAACGTGCTAAAAGAAGAAGCATTTCAATAGCCCACGTTATTATTTCGGCAATGAGTCTGCTTTCTCCTTTGGCTTTTATGCAAATTAGCCTTGCTGTGCTTTTGTACAGAAAATATGTGTTTAAAGATTTGGTAAATTTGCTTTCCATTTTGGGCTCTCATATCATGATGCGCAAATTCTGGAAACGTCAGCCATCTGTCATATTCAACCGACAATTCTGGCTGGATTAGTTCCTCAATTTGTTTTTAACAACGTTGCCAGTGTTAGGAATTACCTTAAATACATGTTTAAATATGTAGAATATACTTCGCAACACTCACCCCTCTACCAATGTTAAATTTGTCAGCAACCATGCTGTTTATTTTTATCAATATGTTTCTTTCTACTAGTTTTTAATTTTTTTCTTAGACTAAACACATTATCAATAAATTAGTTAATCGATTACCTCTGTAGCCGCTCCATTATTCTGCTTCTATTCTTCTCAATATTTAACAGTAAGTTGATAGATTTTCCTTTAGTAAAGTCATCATTTGTGAAAGTAGTTCAAAATCAACAACCAATATTCCATTTATATCAGTTTGTATATGTTTCATGTCTAAAGTCCCTGCTGGGGATTATTATTTGTTAATTATCTATGCTTATTAACACTGTTTGACCTTCGGCGTCGGATGTAATGAAAAATCGTACAAGTTGTTTCGCTGAACCAGAAACCAAAATTTATAACATCTAAGCTGCGATCGTCAGTGGGATGAGGGTTTACAAGACATGCCCTCGTTATATAGAAAGGTGAGATTTTATAAATATAATTATTTGAATTAGAACAGGATATGGTTTCACCAGAAACACTAGTTCAAGTAGTTTCAAATCCCCTTTCTACTGTAGTCATTGTCACAAGGGTAGTGCGTAAGAACTAATTTGGTTTCAAATAAAATTATAGGAAATAGAGCACCATGAAGCACTTTACAGTTTGCAACATTCAATGCTATTTGCCTAATTTTGTTATTTTACCTTTTGTCAATTTGTAAGAATATTAGCCTGATATAAGAAGGTTGTTATTAAATGTAGTTTTGATACCTCCACAATAAATTATAGAGATACATATCCAAAATGGAAAATGCTTATTGTCGTCTAAGGATGATAAAAAAACGCTTATATACATGAGGAAGATATTACAAAAGTAATATTTAGAAGCAATTTATACAGTGCTTTCGTAAAGTAGTGGATTAAATCGTTAAAAACTTAAGAAGTAACTTTTGGAAAAGGCGCTCGGACCCGTCGATTTTAATTTTTATTTGCGCATTTTTTCAAATAATATCTATACACACAGGGCGACCCGTGTAAGAAGTATGATGTCATCGATGTTTTTTTTAACAGCAACCCTATTTTTTAATTACCGAATTTGAAAGAAAGCATCTTTTTACTTACGTTATGCTGATTTTTGAGTATAGGTTAGATGATAAAAAATTAGGAAAAAAAATAATAATTGCAAAATAGTAAATTTAATTGCAATGATAATTTCAAAAACAACTAAATGAAATGTCCAAATTGTGCACCGTTGTCTGCCTGACAGTAACTAAGACGACCGACATGTTTTTTATTGATTGCTGTCATTGATAAAAGCGTAAAATCATACGTCTTAAAATAAAATTTAGTATTTTGCAAATTTAAATTTTTTGTCTTAATTTTTGTTCACATGACCTATATGCAAAAATTACCTTACCGTTAGTAAAAAGATGTATTCTTTCAAATTCCGTAATAAAGAAAGAGGGTTGCCATTAAAAAAAATCGATGACGACATGCATCTTACACGGATCACCCTGTATTGTCATGGCTGCCTTCTCTTATAGGGTTTTTTTATTATTAGAAAATAATAGTTAGGGCAAATCACCACAATTCTCAGGGTATTTTTATTGTGCTAACTTTGCCCGTCAGTAATTTAGGCTAGTTAAAATGAACTGTATTTATTACCTTTCAAATAAAAATTATTAATTGCCCCGTTCTACATTTTACTGAACTCCAATAATTTTAGGCTAGCTTACGGCAAAACACAAAACTCCTCTCAGGTGGGCTCAGAATTTGAGTGTATTCAAAAATTATATTGGTTTTAGGCTATTCGCCTCAAAGTAGTTCATATGCGTGATTCTAGTACGTATAATGTCTAACCTCTCTGACATTAAACACATAAAATCGCTTGTGCGTGCAGCGTTTATTTGTGTAGTTAAAGGTGAATTTCAGTAAGAAAACGTCAGGTAAATTAATTTAAATAATCCCGCGTGGCAACAACTGACTTAATTTTGTTTAGCTGTGACGTAAATCGACGCCTGATGCTTTTTTGTCTTACTTTCTATAATAACTTGAAAATCCGGCCAAAACCGCAAATTCTATACTGACGTAGTGGAGATTACGAAGATTAAGGCGTAGCTAATCGCTTGAAAATGTAATTGACTTCTTCCGCAGGCTTTATTCTCGGAATTCAACCGCTTTTTAAAACCCCCACATTCAAATAATTAACCAGATCCTACCTCGAACATTCTTGCCGAACTTAGCCCGCAGATGGTCGCAGGTGACGCTGTTCGATTTCTGGTCTTGGAGTCGCTCCCCTGGCCGTAAATGCTGCTTTGGGCTGCTTGTACACACCTCTCTGATGTATAGGAAAAGAGTTCCATGGGTTCAGCTGCTTAAATAGGCCGTAGTCGAAGCTTGAAGACTTCAGGTGTCGGCTGCCGTTGTCCACTCGGAGATGGTATTAGAAATTTTTTATTTTACGTCGGGGAACTTGCCACAAACGTTACCACAGCTGCTTGATAATGGGTATAGTAAAATGCAACACTTTTTAACTGGGTAAAAAGACTTTTATTATTGTAAAACATTAATTCAAAGGAGCAGCAATTTTGCCCCAAGCTTCATTAATTTTACAGCAGTTGTTCTTTCTTTCTTATAAACAAAAAACATCGCGTTGCTATGTTACCGCGATCTGGTATTGTTAAATGGAAACTAATTTTGATAAAAAACTTACATTCATGGAATAAAATTTGATAACATATTGCTTACTATTAACATTTGCTTAAATCTAAAAATTGTCTTTATTGCTTATAACTAAAATTGTTCTTTTTCGTTACGCCCAAACGTTTTTTAAATCACTGCTCTGCTTTAGCACTTAGTTTTTATTTAATGGACTGGTTCTTAAGTTCATAATTTATACATGTCACTGGCTTTCCTTCTTTCAGTTGTCTTCATTTTGAACTGCTCTCTGCAATTTCTATTTTATTTTGCTTCTATTTCATTTACCTTTCAGCTTGCTTGCTTTTCACTGGCCTGTACTTTTATTAATAATTCTACGCTCATTCAGTATGCACCTAACAAAGTTTTTGTGTTATTTAATTTCGTTTAGTCTGGCTTTAAATGTGCACAAACCTATCATATTAATTATATTATTTTACTCAAATCTCAAATTTAAACCTTCTGTAATTCGCTTTGCTTATGCTTGCCTTTGTCCCTCTAATTAATGCTTTTTGCATCTCATTACCAATGTATTTCATATATATATATTTTATGTAATTATATAAAATATTTTAACTCTGTGCTTTAATTGACGTTAAATATTTCGCATTGCATACAGAGCTAAATTATGAACTTAAAACCATGTCAGTATGTATCGATTTTATTTGAAAAAATGCGCAAATAAAAATTTAAATTGATGGGTCCGAGCGTTTTTTCCAAGTTTTTTTAATGTTTAACGAATTTATCCACTACTTTACGAAAACACTTTATAGAAAGGAACTAACGGCTGGATTTCTAGATAAGAATTGTGATGTAAACCTGAACGGATAAACTATAATATCAGGAAAAGGTTTTAAACTGTTACAACCACATAAAAAAAAATACAGGAAGAACCGTGACCACCTAGAATTTGAAACTAGAACTATTCGCAAAAGAGAATAAGTGGTTAAATAATATTTGGAAGGTAGATAATTCTGTGAAAATTATTGGTGTAAGCAGACATGCGATAAAAGCCGAACTGTATCATTTTACTTGCAATAAAAATGTATGACCTGCTAAAGTATGACAAGCATGTTCTGTTATTCCAAACGGCAAGAGTATAGTTGTAAACATAATAGTAATTTGCATTGCAAGATCGTTACTCAGAACTCTACGTGCGAGCACGGTATCTCAAGAGCGAGAGATAGCGAGCTTGTTAACCATGTTATACGACATTAAACCGTTTTTGGGATAACACCCGATAAACGCTAACTGCCGTTCATAGCTGACTAATCTTTACGTGGGAACGCCAATGCGACCCCGACGGTACTATAATTGTTTTCAAGCGTTAAAACGCTTTAAATTTTAGTCAGTGGTCCCCAAAGAACGCGCAACTTCCATTTAGCGAGAAGCCAACGTGGAAAAGCAATAGATGCATCACGATTGTTTTACAAATTTAAAACATAACATGATATGTTCTCTGTCTACTAATAGTGTAACCGCTCTGCTATTTATTAATTCTGTTTTAAATTATATTCGTTCCTGGATGACACAAATAAACATGAAATTTAAAAAAAATCGTTTAATGTATTTGGAAACTATTTAATTATTAAATTAGTGATATTTTTTTCAACCGAAATAGTATGTAGACGTACGTTGCAAGCATATTTATATCGCAAATATATGAATAATATGTTTACCGTTATTATTTTTATATACAGTATATTTCACTTCTCACCTTTACACTCCTGTATCCTGCTTGCTTATTTAATTATACTGTCTTTAGTAATATAGTTATTTTTATAATGATTTCGAAGGCTTCCACGGCCATTATCGTTATATAACGAACAACTGCCGGGATTAAATCAGGTCATTATTCAGATACAAGAACTCAATGTTTCGCGCATTTTTATAAGGTGTTGTAGCAGGAAATACCCTATAAATTTCGCTTTATTTCGACCGATCGGTAAGAGCTTTGTCTTTGGTGTGGTTGACACGTTGAGTTACCGTGCTCTTTTGCTCATCCCCTAAATTGGGCGTAACGTTGAGTCCTTCTATCTCAAAAATGACACGGTTCAGTCTTAGAAGTCGTTCGATACATAGTTATTTTTACAATTTTTTTATAATTTTTCCGGCAGGTTAGTGCGAAAAAACTAAGAATTTTTGAGCACTTATATGAACTTTTTTAATTGGCTCAGGATTACCACCCTGAAATATTCCCACGAATCCAAGTTACACCTTGCATATCTCAGGTATATTATAAGGTTTGATGGTAATGGTTAATAAATACTGAGGTAAATCCCAATTATTACAAATGCTTTAGCGGAAAAATACATTAAAAGTAGCCACTCATTCCTTTTATAACTAGTAAATTTTACATGAGGATGTCTTGCATGCCACCATTAAAAAGTAATGCCTCGCTCTCCGAACTAGACGGATTATGTCGTAACTTAAGTTTAACATAAAAAACCAACCTGCAAGCTGTAAGCCTCCCTTTTTACGATTTCGTTTAATCTGCTTTAAAAAGTTGGGCAAACCGGCCGCGTCCCTTCCTCGCGTGCGTTGTTTAGCCTTTGGGTAGCATTTCTTTTCGGGAATTAACCAAAAATGCCGAATTGTCAGACAACGTTATTAAACTGCAGTAACTTTTAATTAAAACGTTGTGAAAGAAAGTTCTCTAAGCAAAAAGGGCAAAATGCATTACACAAAAGTGCACTTCATGAGGCTTTTACGGCAATAAAAGTTCCTGGGAGCTTAAAAGTTTGCAAACGTACCGTACCACTAATCTCTCGAGCACTTTGTAGTTAAAGTTATTGCCGCTAAAACGATAAAATCGACGCCACATGTTTACTCCTGCTACAACAAAGAGTAAGCAAGCACGCCAAGTAATCCTTAGTTTTAAAATAAAATGGCTTGTACGTTGTACGGCTGCCTGTTTACTTTTGTTACTGCGAATGAATACGAGAAATGGTGAATCATTTATTCTTCTCAAATATTATTCTATTAATGGATTAAAGCTTGTGAACAAATGTGTGTACATTTTCTACGCATGTATTGAAATTGTTGACTTGTATTTGAATTCTGAAACTAATGGTTCCCTCCGTATTATTTCGAAAATGGAAGAATTAAAATTTCCACAGTGGAGCAATTTATTTTAATTAAAGTAATTCAATGCATTATAATAAATAGAATTGTTGTGCAATGTGAGAACAGCGGAACTGCGGAACAGCATGCTTTGCGCAGGATCCACCCTCTCGCACGAGCAAGATCCTCAGACGCCTATGATCTGCTATAATTTCCAACAAATACCAACATTATGCAGCTAACTAATAGGTACATTTCTACAGTAGCTACCAGGGGAGCACTCTCAGGTTTGTCTCGCATTGTTGTAATGTATCACATTATAATTCGTGTAATCACGTACGTTAACAAACTATGCAAAGCAGCCCAATTTCATATACGTCGCCTCACTCTAAGAGCGCCGGACCTACTACCCCTGATTCGATATTCTATCCCCAATCCAGCACACAATTTTCGACATGCCATATTGGTTGTATCGGCATCCTAGGTTTTCAAAAAGAAGAACTCGCGATCCAACGCCGAATATATTAGTCAACTCTGTGTTACATTTTAGGGTGCAAAACATCTGTAACTATTAAGCAATAAATAAATGGTAAATACAGTAATCAAAACTGAAAAATAAGCGTATTAACACTATCAAATGTTTTAACCTTAACACATCCTACCACATACATGGAATAACTAAATTTAAAAAACGTTAAACTAAGAACTTTTGTCACATCTGCTAATAATTTGTGTCATTCTCCTACATGTGCAATGGTAATAGTGTGTAGTTTAGTAAATATGTATATCATTTCTCATTGAATTTAAAGTTATATTACAATGAGACACCTCAAGGAAGATAGTGAACAACATGGTACATCCATAAATCACACTAAGGTAAAAGCTATGGTCGTCGATAGGACCAATAATAATCAGCACGATGTACTGAGAGTATCTGACTCTATGGCTGTCCATCAGTGTATTTATCTTAACTCCGTTATTACAAATTGAAGCACGTATCGAAATTCAATAAGCGCAATTATAGCGTCAGAGACTTAGAAGAAGCCTCGAAGGTATAAAATTAGACACACTTGGATATGTGCACTGTGCAGTCACCGCAACTTCTTGAGACAAAGAGACTGCGAATGTTTTTATTCTAGACCGGTGATTCCTATATTGGGTGATACCGCCCACTTATGGGCGCTATTTCGATTTGAGTGGGGGGGGGGGGGTAGTAGCCTTAGATGTAATTGGAGGGGGGGAGGTTGAATGAAAATAGGGGTCTGTAAAGCGATAAAGAAAAACGAGAATATAAGAAAATTTTGAAAAAATTCTGGTGCGATACACGGACACAACTTCCTTTTACAGTTATCTTATACTTATAATTACCCAAAAATTTGATTTTTAGCTTTTAAGCATTTGTTAACATTTTTCAAAATTTACAAATTCTACAGATACCGTACAAAATAGAGCGTTAATTGAAGAGAAAATTTTCTCTAAAATTTTAAGCTGAATTCAAAAATATAATAATGTCATTAAGTAGTTTTAAGACTAATGTAAAGCGGCATCTATTACAGTTATGTTTTTATTCAACTAAAGAGTATATGGATACACCATTTATGTAATTGCATATATTTATAAAATATTCAATGTGTTAATTATTTCGACTTGCTACAAATATATGTATGTATATAACGTGGTAAAATAAATATTATTATTATTAATATTCCGGGTGTTCTATTTGAAATAGGATTTAATAAAAAAAAAGGAAAAAACAAAGAAATCCATTTTAGAGGTATTCAACTGGAAAATCACTTTCTCACATCAGTACACATTAAAAATATGAAATTTGGAAAAAATCGACCAAGAGAAAGTCTCCAAACAGCGCATTTCACACAAATATAACGGTTTCCCCATTTTGCAACCCCTAAATCCACCTGAGCTGCAAAATTCTTAAAAACCCACAAATTCATCCATATACTGCCAAATACAAAATTCGACATTTTTTTCCTTCCCCCTGTACATGCGAACTTCCAATTTCCTATAAATGCATCTCAGCTTTCTACCCCTGTAACTTCGCCCCCGTTCATCGCAGACCCCAAAAACTAGCCATTACGATGAGCGCTGGTTTATCCTCTTTCCGACTAGCCCCAAATCACATTTGAATTTTTCAGAAAGTATGCGATGTAACACCACCGAACGCTTTCGTGTCCAAAAAATCGTTTTTACCCCCGTATTTTCGCCCCCTCGAATCTTACATTTTTACAACCTCTCCAGAAAGTGCGCCCTTGACGGGATCTTCAAAATGACACCAACAAAATTCACCTGCAATACGTACAATTTGCAAAAATTCGCGAAAACTGCTCATTTTTCAAGCGTCACACAAATCGCTAAAAGAGCCCCGTACTAGCGTCACATATCCAATTCGTTAAACATTTTCAATGTTAAAAAGGCTGTTGACTGGAAATAACTCATTGCGGTGATTCAAGAATACTGCTGACCAAGACAAGAACCGAATGTTAACAAATCTATAGCAGCGCACCAGGTTTACATTTATCGGTAACATTATTTTTATTGTTATTAATATTGTTAAGTGATATTATCTTTGGTTATCTTAATTTTCTGTGTGTAACGCGAATGTTACTATTATTCGTAGTATATTCAGTCAAATTATGTTTATCATGCTTATTGTTTATCATATGTTTGGAAATAATACTACAAGCTAAGCTCTGCCACAAGCATCCATTAAAGTATTGTTTTTTTTGAAAAATTCTACAGGAAAATGCATTTTAAACGTCATATTCTCATTTTTTCACTCCTGTGTTGACCTAATTAACCTAACCTAATGGTATGTTTGTTTTAATATTATATTGTATAATATTGTATTAACATCAGAAACACAGGAAAAAATGTTAGCATTAAACTTGCGGCTCACTATACACAGGGTGCACATAGGCAAATGCAGCATAACCAATTCCATGCTAATATCAGTGCTCAAATATTGGCTTGCCTAATGATTCTACAGCAAAATTCCATTTCCATGTCGAGTCAATTTGGAAATGAAAATATATTGTACCACACGCTTAAACAAGGGTTGAGTACAACTCTAGCTAGCTAGCTCTAACTCTCAGTAGAAAAGACCAGGCAGCGGTTCTTAAGGTTACAGAAACATCATAAATGAAAACAAAATGGGCGCCAGTCGTTATACTCAACCTAAACCACAAATCCAGCTATTAGATCAAATCACCAACTACCTTGTATGCCTCTTACTTCAACCTAAATCTCAAAAGAACACGATCAGGTTCATGAGGGGTCGTAGTATAAATACACCAGGAAAATATAAACCAGTAAAAGCCAAGAAATTTAGTATCTTTCTGTGGTATGAGGTGTTTCTTCAAACGCTCTCGAAAGTAGTCACCAGGTGTGAAGACATCTGCGAAACGCCGCATTCCTGCGTTGAATTTATGTTGCAAGACTCGTGCTGATCGGCGTACAGAGAGAACACCAACGGCTACTACAGCCAGGATATTACACCGGATGTTGAAGGCTTAATTACCACTTAGTTAGTATTGAAGCAAAGAAATAACAAGGAAATATCTCACCCAAAGATGGAAGTTGAGCCACACGCAATTGCCAAAAGACACCGCTCGAAGCGTTCGCCACAATTGCTGACAAGAAACAATTTACTGCTAAGAAGCATAGCCTACTTGGATCAAGGTAGTCAAATCACTCAGTAGGCTTGCATTTTCGGGATTCACAACCGCCCTTGACAAGCGCTCGAAATCAAAGAAGACAACTCGAAAAACTTCAGCCCGGATTCCTAATCTCGAAGGTGAGCATTTTTGCGGAAGATTCAACATTTCTACGCGCGGTTCGCTGGAAAGAAGTGCCCTTATTTCGCAATATTTGCAAAAATATTGTTGTTAAAAGTCGCTTAGTTGTGAAAAAACAATATTCACTGGTTTTTTCAGTGTTTTTTTCTTATCATCCTGTGAAATATGGAAATTAAGATACTTATTATCGGATACGATAAAGATGTACTGTGGATATGCTTACCTAGCATACAGAAAATTATTTTCATTAAAATTAGTGATTAACACTCATTTTTTATTTTTGTGTGTCCAACATGAAAAAGTACAAACATCTTCAAAGAAGTATAATAACACCCGATATGATCCTTAACAGCAATTTAACATAATTATAATATTTAATTGAAATATTACAGCAAATATTTAAAAGGAAGGTGGCCATATAGAATAAAATTGTTGAACTATTCTTCTCTATTATTACTTTGTATATTTATTATTATTATTATTATTATTATTATTATTATTATTATTATTATTATTATTGCTATTTCTCTTCTGTTAGACATGAATAACTCCTTAATTATTATAAAGATTTGCTGTTTTTCCGTTTGCATGTTCTAACAATTTATAGGAATAAGGAGGCTGGTCTAAATGAAACACGTTTAAGGAGTATACAATTGTGACAGATTGTTCTAAAAAATAATCTCCATTGACATTAAGATATAACTCCCGTTGATTCACTAACTTGTAGATCTCGTTCGTGAAAAACTCTTGCTGGCGAAACCATTCTTGGGCAGCACACACAGCGTCCGACTTGAAAGGGCGTATTTTGAACGCCGAGTTCTTCAAGTAAAATGTTTTCCACACACTTAACAGTGCTTGCAGTTTTGAAAACATGCGCTTGTCTCCTAAACATGACATAAATTTTATGTATTCCATAGCTTCAAAAAATGTCTTTTGCTATTCCACGACTGCTGAGCTTGTTCATAAACACCAAACTTTCTAGTCTAGAGGAGAAAGTTCATCGAAAGACAAAATTGATTTGGCTTAGACGAACTTTCAAAAATCGATAGAATGCAATATCACTGCAATTTCTTGTGAAATTATACATGTTACAAGAACATGCTTTATAAAAATATTGGTTACATTTCAATTAAAAATTAAATTTACTTTGAATTATTATTGATGTTCGGATCGTTTGTTATAAATTTTTTAAGATAGCCGTGTTTTCCCTACGCACACTAGAAATTAGATTTTTTAGCACTAATTTCGATTACGTAATTTTCTGGTTGCTAAGTGAGCAAAACTCAAGTTCGACAGTACATTCTTATCGTATCCGATAATAAGTTCTCATTTTCCGTAATACACGGGATTGTAAGAAAAAAATAAGAAAAACCCGTAAAAATTTATTTTTGTAATAGGTGGCTGCGACTTCAAATTTGACATCTTCTTTCAATTCTAAACAGTCTTTTCAAATAATATTTTCGTGTTGAATACAGGCTTTCGCGGCCGTTGTCCATAATAATAGGTTCTTCCGGGTTATGCCGTGGTCGTCGATTTAAACTTGAGGTTTTCAAAAGACAGAAGAGATTTTGGAAGTCTTTAGAAAACTTCTGAAACAGCTGTTACGGTTAATTTATATCTTCGCATGCATTAGTGAGATTTAACTAGTTGTATTTTATTACTAAGCATTTTGTTACGATTATTTGGTGGTATTTCAGGCAATATTTCAAATAATTAACTAAATTCTACTGTTCGCATTTATTACCCCCAAACATACAATACATTTCTACCTAACTGGTTAGGCAACTCTATTTTCTTCTGGTTATAATAAATTTCTAGCCTAAAACTACAGTGATGTTAACATATGAGAACACTCGATATTAAAGTAATTTTTTGTGAGTCCTCTTGCCCAAATTTTGGGAAGTTGTTGATTACTTGAATTAAATGGCATGCGGTGGATTTTCTCGTTCTTTTTCCATTGAAAAATCCGTGCAAGCAAGTTGGGTGCCCCCTCAGCGTAGCGCTTCAAAAAGCCAATTAGTTTGGCTAGCCTCCATTGGATGTGGCGGATCTGGAAGCACAAATGCCTTTTTGACGTTCGAATTATTGGTTTAATGTTAGAATCTTACGTCTAACGCCTCGGAGGAATTATTTGGGCCAGCTTTTTCCACCTGCATGGCCACATTTGGCTGCCTTTTAAGATCAGGTTAGTTTACGATAGCTCCTACATCCTTCTCGGGGTCACTCGTAATTCGTCGTAACCCAATTCGTCGTAAGTCAATTCGTCGTAAAACAATATGTCGTATAGGTCAATTCGTCGTAAAGGCCAATTCGTCGTATTATTGTCGTATTTTTATTCACTTTGTATGGGATTCAATACGCTCTGATTTTGTTTAATAAAAAGATAGTAGACGTTATAATCAACTGCATATTGTTAAGTGAAAGATATTTTAATAGAAAATAAAAAAAAATATCTGTCAACCTCCTAGGTGGGTGCTCACGAATTATATTCAATCATCACCAAGAGTATTGCAACGAACAGCACACAAAATATTTAACATGCAAATTAAAAATTATTTGACAGGCATTTTAAGTAAGTTAATGCATCTAAGTAGTTGAATTGTTCCACTACTTTTTTTATTCGCCGGTCTAAGTCAATATACTTTTTTTTCGGGGTGCTTCATCTTGCCCACTGAGTACTTGAGAGATTCTCCTTTCATAATATTGTTGTTCCTCTCGAATTTTTTTTATAATATGCCAAATATTTGGTTTTTCGCATTGCACACTATGCCAAGCCTCAATAGAGTTATTCGATCGCGGTTGATCGTTGAGTACTCTTTCATAGACATTCCAAATTTCTTTTGAAAATAAAGACTGACTTCTTCTCTTTCTGTTTGTTCTGCCTAGATATGTATCTTCGAAATAATTTGCTATTGGCATTGCTTCTTCCGTCAGATTTTCAACGACAATTTCAAAATAATCGTCCACCTGCTCGGGGGGAACAAACGCTAACGCGCCCACCATTTTTATACTGGAAGCAAACTCTACATCAGTAGCATATCTATCTTGCAATTTCTTTTCCTGTACATGTTTAAATATATTTTGTTGTAAGTGAAAGAAACAACCTTGTATCTTAACGTTTTCAAAATTTGCCTTGAAGGCATTAATTGCCGCCAATTCAAAATAAAATAGTACCATCTCCAAATGTGCATACGTACTATATTTCTTTAATTCGCTGAAAAAAGCATCGTATGTTTTTTGTTGCTTATTTGGAAGAAAAGAAACCAATGGAACACACAGGTTTTTTACAAAGGCATGAATTGTGTATAATTGTAAAAATAGTTGCGGTGCAGTTTTAAAAGTTCCATCAGCCAACCAGATTTTCGATGCCTCAAGTAACTTTAAATTTCTCTCAGTAGCAAAAATAATTACTCTATCATTTCCTTGACCATAATCACTCAACAAAAATTTAGCTCCATCGATTGAATTTTTAAATTCCTCCGGAATTATAACGTCGGACAATGTTTTAGGAGATTTATTGCGTGCATTAAACTTACGGACGGCATCGCCGCCGCTACTTCTAATGGAACAGGAGTTTGTGTTTCCATTACTACCTCATCGGTAGTGTAGTAAGGGTTCGGTCCCAACTCGCAAAGTCGGTTCGCAGCCTCAATGACTTCTTTTCTTCTAGCGTCGGGCGGGTGTGAGTGAACACCCTTTTCCGTCACTGCACAACCGTCAAGAGCATTTTTTCTTGTGATAGCCCGCTCCTTACAAATAATTCTCTTTTCGCACGTCCAATATTGCTCTCGTTTCTATTATAGTCTAAGACGTATGCATAACCGTTGTATGTTAACTTTTGCTTCAGCTTTTCGGATTTAACAAACGATGCCATTCTTCTTCTTAAGGTGCCGTCTCCTTTCGGAGGTTGGCTATCATTATGGCTATTCTAGTTTTTAACACTGCAGCTCTGAATAGTTCCAGAGAGGTACATTCAAACCACTCTCTTAAGTTCCTTAGCCAGGAGATGCGTCTTCTTCCTGGTGGTCGTTTTCTTTCAATTTTTCCTTCCATTATCAGCTGTAACATGTTATATCTTTCTCCGCGCATCACATGGCCAAGATATTCTAGTTTTCTGGTTTTAATTGTAGTTAGTAATTCCCTCCCTTTATTAACCCGTCTTAAAACTTCCTCATTAGTGACCCTTTGTGTCCAGGGTATCTTCAATACCCGTCGATAAATCCACATTTCAAAGGATTCCAGTTTCTTCATAGTGATCTTACTGATAGTCCAGGCTTCTAACCCATACAGTAATATGGGGGTTACATAACATTTGATCAGTCGGAGTCTGAGTTGTAGATTTAAGTTACGGTTGCTGTACAGTTGCCTCATTTTGAAGAAAGCGGTCGTGGCCATTCCAATTCTGGTATTGATCTCTTGTGTCTGGTCGTGTTTGTCGTTAATCCATGTTCCCAGATATTTGTATTTGGAAACCTTCTCTATCGGCGTTGAATTTATATTGATGTTTGGGTAGTTCAAGGGTGTTTTGGTTATTACCATATACTTGGTCTTTTTGAAGTTTATTTTAAGACCATATTCGTTACTGACCCGATTAATTTCTTCTAACGTTGCCTGAAGATCGTTTATATTGTCGGTGAAGACAAGTGTGTCGTCAGCATAACGTATGTTGTTGACCACTCTCCCATTGATTTTAATGCCCCCCGTATTAGTTGCAAGAGCTTCTTTAAAGATCGCCTCCGAATAGTAATTAAACAGAAGTGGGGACAGCACACAACCTTGTCTTACTCCTCGCTTTATTTGGATATCTTCCGATGTTTCTCGGTCAGAGTGGATTATGGCGGTTTGGTGCCAATATAGATTTTGGATTATCCTGATGCAATAATGACAAGTAATTAATTTTTTACTTTAATCTTACAAGTAGTGTCTTGATAATGATTTCAAAAGTCAATTATCTAACGTAAATAAATACGACGAATTGTCTCAATTACGACGAATTGACCTATACGACGAATTGACCTATACGACAAATTGTTTTACGACGAATTGTCCTACGACTAATTGGGTTACGACGAATTGGGTTACGACGAATTACGAGTGACCCCTTCTCGGAACTTACTTAGAATTTGTACGCTTTTAGCCAACTTTTCGCTGGATTTTGCAAGGGTATTCAAAATCACTCTGCGCCACACCTCTTGGAAGCCCTTCGAAGCGTCGCCTATCTATAGTTTGTTCGCATGTCCCCTGGCCTCGAGGCAAGGCCCCTGCGATAGTCGTTCCCCAGACGGGAGCTGACGATTTCTTCTCCTCCTGCCCTTGATGTCGCTTCTCCAGGTGCGCCTCGGAAGCGCCTGCAGCTTCTAGCTCGGCACGTGCAATCCAAGCCTACGAGGATGATACGAATTGGTTATTAGGGTGTGTAAATGTATTAGCAATTAGTTCTATAGATGATAATAAGGTATTTCATGCGAAACGTCTCGTCTTGTGTATCTTAATATACAGTTATTGGTAGTTGTATTCTTTTAGCGCTAGCTGTTTAATAATATGATAGTTTAGAGGCCTCTTTCGCGGTGTTGGTAGCTGCATTTAATTTACTAACCCTGGCGATGCGATGTGTTTCGCTACGACCACGTCAAATGTGGAGAACGTGGCTTGCGGGTTTGGTACCCTGTAATGTATCATAAATCTCGGTTATTCCATTAAGCCTGCATAGGGCGTTTGAACTCACCTGGTTTACGACCTAGCGGTGTTTATAGGCGGGATCTGCTGCGAGATATTGTTGGGCCCGTGCACACAAACGCCGCTGTCGAGGTTATATGTTAACGTCATCGCGTACTTGAAAGTTTATGGCTATTGAACCGTTCGCGGCTACTTATCGACCAAACTTTAGGTAAGTAATCGAAAAGTAATTTGAAATCCAGAATTATTAGCTATTGCTGTTAGGAGCGAATTCAAGCCTTTACTTGAACTGTCATAAAAAGCCTAATGAGTTTATCATAGAGATCTCTTCGACCCTGTATGGCTATGCAATCTGAATATTTTTCGCCCCTTCTAAATTTTGGGTACTGTCATAATGTCAGATCGAGCTAACAACCGGGATTGAGGTTAGCTTACCGCTTGCATCGCTCTGTTCTGTAGCACCTTGCTTCACAGGGTGCGTGCTAATTTGTACCTGCGAATTTATAGTTATTTGCTGGCAGGAATTATTCCGACGCGGTCGGCTTTCTATGAACCTCCGCTTCACGGAGCTTCTCGTTAATTGATTTTATCCCTTAGTGGGCAACATCAGAATTGGGTATCTTGGTTTTCTTATTTTATTCATGCATATATTGTTGTAATATTAATTTTATTTATGCAGCTCGCCCCTTTCTATATTTGCTTATGCAGCGTCTTTTTTTAATGTGTCTATGCTAGTTATTGGATTGTTTGTGCTCATATTTATTATTGCCTATTTATGTCGATTTACTTGCCTATTGTGACTCATGTTTGCACTATAGAACCAGTTGTTTAATAGATACTGTTATTAGTTATTGGTTTTGCTATTATTTGGTTTGCTGGGTTTATCCCTCACCTTGGGGAGATCCGAGCCAAGGATTTGTCGACGTCGAGGACCTGGCGCCCTCTTCTTTAGTTTTTTCAGCTTTGCTGGAACCCCGACCCTTCCCAACGAGTTAGTCACCTTAGGCCGATAATTACCCTTCGGAAAAATACCAAATATAACTTTCGCCACCAGGCAAGGCCGACCCTTAATCCTTCGTCACACAGCTGACAGCATGAGCAACGAAACGTCAAGTTTAAATCGACGACCACGGCATAACCCTACCATAAATATTTTCGGCTATTTTGAAAGATAATGGTACCGGTTTTCATATTTTTCAACCTCTCCTGTATACGAAAGATGATATTTAAATTTTGGTAAAGGCATTTTCAATTTGAGATGATTCAAGCACTTTACTCAAAAACAAAATTTTCTGATAAGTAAATAATGAAAAAAAAATCTAGTCCAAATTTATGGTGGACATTTTACGTATATGTTTTGTATTTCCAATAGGCCGTGTGCAGCAACATTTATCAGTTACTTGTCAAATTGTAACCGTTCTTTATCAATGCTACTACATTATTTGAGATTTTTGAGCTCGAAATAAAATGTTCAAATGTTCATAGCTACTTCGATAGTATCTAACGACAGTTTATCAAAGTCAGTGCATATTGCCTTTAACTTGAAGAAAATGTACCTGAAGCGTCAGGAATTATAGTTTTGCCGATAATAGAATTATTTACTTCGTCAGATGAGAAGGAGGGGTAAATATGGCCCGTAATTATGCAATTTTTCCGATATTTTCCCGATACTATAAAATAATGATCACCTTGAACTTAATTTGACTGTTATTTTTATTTGTAAGCATACCATGACAAAATGGCACAAACCCCAGGTCGCCAGAACAATTTGTTCGGCCACCAGGTTTTTAATATTTCCAATATGGTGGACAATTTTTAAAATTTAGGAGTGTTTCCGACAATAGATTTTTTTAGATTATTTGTGTTAATTTTAATCGACATTAAGATAATATTCCCGCAGAAATTAGCTTTCTAACAATTAGTTCCGTCTCTAGTACTAGTACTAATTTGACTATCCTATATGGCCGATTTCAATAAATGTGTCTTATTTGCAACAATCTATTTTCTTACTATGTTGTAAAACGTTGGCGGAAGTATAGATACATAAAATCACGCAAAATTGTCATTGCACCTTTCTGTTCGTTCACTTATAGAAGGTAGATTTTGAGGGGGGGAAGAGGTCCCTGAGTAATTTTTTATCTGAAAAGGGGGCTGTACACAAAGACAATTTGTAAACCGATGTTCTAGACCAGTGGTCGCCAACCTCTTCAATGTGTTGAGCTACTTGTTAATTTTGGAATAAACAGCGAGCTACCCACACGGAAGCCACGTAACGCAACGTAAATGAAATAATCCACAGTTAATTTATCATTATATGTATTTATTTTACTATTTATTTAACTGGTAATACATAATACATAGGTACTAATAATAACTACATTCCTACCTACCAAACGAAGTTGTTTGAAAAATAAACACAAACTTTTATCCAGCCACAACGGCATGTCACGTAAGATTTAAAAATAGTTAATAATAACAACAAAAAAGTAACGCACTATCATGAACATAAACATTGAAAAATAAAAAAGTACGTTCAATGAGAAGGCTGACACTCAGACTCATCGATAATTTTTTTAATGTTTGCAGTATAATTTGATACAGCCATTCGAATACAATTATCCAAATGTTCATCTGTAAGTCGATTGCGATATTTGTTCTTAATAAACTTCATATTGGAAAAAGAAGATTCACACAAATAGGTTGAACTGAATAATGCTTTCACTTTCAAGGCAACACGGCATAGAACTGAATATTTGTCTTTACTTACAATAGGCCAGATACATTTGGTACTTGAGACTAACGATTTTAAGGCTAAATCATTTTGAAAATCAATTACTTCCATTTCTGTTGCAGCGATGTCTTCGCCAAAGTTCTGCATAACACAAGTTGCAAACTGTTGGATATCAATTTCCATAAAGGGTGAAACAACAAACTGCGCTACTAAAGCCATTTCGTTGAAATCCTTAAAACGATTTTTGAAGTTATTCTTCAGGGTAGAAACTATTTCTACATGATATTTGCTGTCATAGGGTTCTAATGGATTTTGAGATATTTTTTCTGAAAGAATAGGAAAATGCTTGGCATCGCTGTTAATTAGGTTTTGTTCCCAAAACTCCAGCTTTTTGATAAATGGTTTTATATCAGAAATCATTTCTGCTAGTTCTTTGTCTCTCCCCTGAAGCTGCAAATTAAGTTCGTTTAATTTCTCGGTAATGTCCACGAGAAAACCAAAATCTCTAAGCCAGATTGAATTTTCTAGTTCCGGAGTCGGTTCATCGCGTTTTTTGAAAATTGAACTATGCCAGATAGGACATCATTAAAACGTTTCAGCACCCGTCCTCTACTTAACCATCGGACTTCAGAGTGAAGGAGTAGGTCCCCGTATTGACAGTCAACTTCATCGGCCAAGGTTTTGAATAATCTTCTTTGTAACGCTTGAGCTCTAATCTTGTTCACAATTTTTACCACCAGTTTCATAACGTTGTTTAGTTTCAGGAAATTTCCACATAATGCTTCCTGATGTATAATGCAGTGGTAAGAGAGAAATTGCGGAAAAGTTTCATCTTTACGACATAACGCCACCAGACCCTTATCAAAACCCACCATAGCTGGAGCGCCATCGGTTGTCAAGCCTACCATTTTCGATATTGGAATTTTCTCGGAAGAAATAATATTTTTTAAATGAGAAAACAACTCCTGTCCAGTAGTGTGTCCTTTCAGTGGAATAAACTTCAAAAGATCTTCTTTAATCGTAAAATCACTAAAAACCATCCTGACGAACACGGCCATCTGGACAGTGTCAACGACATCTGTTGATTCATCCAGTTGAAGTGAAAAATAAACACAGTTATCTAAGTCAGTTTTTAACTGTAAAAAAATATCATTGCTCATTACTTCTACACGTCTCATCACTGTATTAGCAGAAAGTTGCATAGATTTTATAGCTGAAACTATCTCGTCTTTGTTTCTAAAGTTGGCAAATAACGAGTCAGCAGCTTCTAAAAACGCCTGTTTTATCATTTCCCCGTCTTCATAAGGTTTCTTTTTTTGTGCCATTATCTGGGACACACGGTACGATGCTTCAGTTGCAGCCTTATTTTTGTCGATTGTTCTTAAAAATATTGATTGTTGTCCAATTAACTGCTTTTTTAACTGTTTCAGTTTCTCCTTTCTGGCGGCAGAATGTAGTGGGAATGATTTTTCAAAATTAGAATGTACAGTTTTATGATGTCTCTCAATATTTCCTTTTTTAGCAACGGAGACCGAAGTATTACATAACAAACACACATTTTTATCTTTAACTTCTGTAAAAAAGTATTGTTCTTCCCATTCCGAATGAAAGTGGTATGTCTTTACCTTCTTACAACTGCTTGCCATAATATTATTTTTTGTTGTTCACTACTAACCCAACCGCTGGACGTTGGTTACGCGTTCAGTTTTAAACTAAGCGCAATGTCGCCGCGCCGTGCGTATTTATCCCGTTCAAAGCAATCCAGATCGTTCTCGAACACTAACGCACTGGTCCGGCTGGTCGGTTCTAGCCGATTCTAGCCGATTCTAGCTTGATGGCGTCAGCGGCAGATCGCTCGCCGCAACGTTGCCGCTGTTTATGTTTAATATTATGACAATTAGATTTTTTTGTGGAATTTTAGGAAGCTTCTCTGATTTTGTATTTTCGTTGTGAGAGCTACCAGAATTGCCCCCGCGAGCTACCGGTAGCTCGCGATCGACAGGTTGGCGACCACTGTTCTAGACGAATTAAGTTTTAAAGATTGTATACACGATTACATCAACAAACGAATTTTGAAGTACTGCGGGTAAGTGCTAAGGCGGAGTCAAGACATGAAACTTTGGTAATCCAAGAAACAGTTGAATGTAAACGCTTCAGATACCACTCGCCACGATGATGGACCGACTAGATCAAAGAAATGGCCGGGGTGCATGTTCATGAGGCAATCTTAGCAACCCACTGGCGCAATCATTGGAGAGCAGTCCCACCGGCAATGACCACATCGTTGACGAGGGACGCGAACTGAAGAGGAGAAAGTCACCCTTAGCTTATTTGAAATTCCACATAGTAAACACGCTCTCCGAAACGGCTGGAAAAGGATATACAGATTGTCGGAAATCCGTTTTGAACATAGGAAGCTAATGAGTGCGACAAGGAAGACATAAACAAAATGAGTAGCAGGACAAAGATAGAATGTAATAATTTTTAAACTAAAATTAAGCCAATGAAACAAACAAACACTTCTGTCAAATATTTTATCTGTCATTAAGAGTATAACGTGAGGTTTAAATAATTAAAATAATTATACACCGCAAGGTAAATGAGGTTCTGGTATAAAAAGTTCTAGCAATATTACATGCAGCAAATAAAAGATCTATAGAAATATCACCTATAAAAGGTGTAATTAGCTTGTACAGAAGTTCTTTGTTTTCTAATTACTTAATAATAAGAAGCTAAATGATAAAATAAATATATTAGCACAAGGTACAAGCTTTAATTCACGTGCGTTTAAATGTAGCTTTAGAACAAAATGGAATCTTGGGTCTAAAGAATATAACAATATTATTTAAAAACACTCTACGAAGGAAGTATTGTAATCGTGACAAAATCACCTTCCGAGATTTCTTCAGATCTTCACGTTTCAGACCGCCTAGATGACGAAAAACAGGTTTTCTCAATTCCGTCTATCTGGCTGTCTGGCTGTCTGTCTGTCTGTCTGTATGTTTGCGGTATAACGCCAAAACTATTTTTTGCAGGTTGACGATATTTTGCATGCAAATATATATCTACTTGGCATGAAACTGGAAAAATTTCGGACAAATATATTGCACTGGCTACCCTTTGCTGTGCCTTTAAATGTGCAAAAATTTTAAATATTGATGTTAATTAATTACTATGAATTGCAAATTGCCCTCTTTTGGATAATAATGTCAATAATTACTTTTTGTACTAGCGCCTGAAACTTTACAGGGGTGGGTTCCGTGTTCTAGTTACTTGTTTCTGAAAAATTGATCTTCCAATATTTTAAAATTTCATTTAAAATCATAAGTCACATTTTATGTCAACCAAATGTCAAAAACAGTTTTTAAATTCCAATGACAAATGTTCAATCCTTAGAATGGCACACTCTAATATTAAATAACACAGTAAGTTCTTATTTGTTAATCAATTTCACCTTCTTAACGTCTTTATTTATTTTGTAATTAGAATATGATAAGAAATCACCCACATTGTATCGTTATTCACACAACATGCAAGACAGCAACCTATTTGAGATCTGCAACTAGACCCCTTCAAGCTCCTAACTGCAATGCACCGCTCACGACCACTCGTTCCAATTGTTCAACACCCGTAAACCTCCAACTCCAGTCAGCAACCAGCAAAACTGGACCTCTATCTGCTATAGTCCACTGCTACGTGGAATGCTCCTCCTCTCTCGGATGTTACCCTTTTGAAGCCTTAGGCAACAACACATATCCTGGCGTAATCCCATTTTATTCCCACATGTCAAATGTAATATTCCCAATAAAGCTGACCCAGTATATTTCTTCAATACTTTACTTGTATGTAATAATTCTGCTATCTATTAGTTTTGTCTACCATTTATCAATAACCTTCTGTTCTTATTCTATTACATTTTCATTTTTAATCACCACGTAGATTTAGTTTAAGTACTCTATTTATCCCAACCAAAAATATACGAATAAAACAGGGTTATCGCCCATATTTTAATGATACCAAAAATTAGTTTAATACATTTTCAATTTGTTATTTTTATCTACACAAAACAAATTTCCTAACTACCTCATTTTTATCTGCATGCCTTCTAGTCTAATATGTATTTGAGTTAAACCTACTTAATTTTATCTTATTTCGATGTTTTTAAGCTAGTTAAAAGTACATACAGTGTAGCAAAATACCCAAAATAACATGACGACTCTCAAAAATTACGAAAACAAATGAAAACACAAAATCAAATTTGAATAATTTTTCTTTAAGCCGTAATTCGAAAAGATTAGTTTTTAAAATGCAAACTGTATTTGTCTTAAATAAATACAATAAACATTTAAGAAAAATCTGACATAAATTGCTCACTTTAATACCAATGTAAGGTAAAACAGATTTTCAATGCATAAAAATATGAAGGAGAAAGTGGCACAATGATGTATCGCTTGGAAGAAGATAGACTCTCTAAAATTTTTAAAACACAAATTTCTCAAAGAAAAAATTTACCTGGTCAGTTGTTGAAGAGATGGGCATAAAACCAGATGTCATTGTCGACAGCAGATGAAAGAGTTGTTATGAAAACAGGTAATCTGTCTATCTTAAAGTGAAAGAAGAACTTTTTTCTTTAGGGTAGAATAATGTGTAATAAACGTAGATGTCAATATAGATTTTAAGTTTCTTCGATTTTATTCATTCCTGCATCGTCTTATTATGTGACAATAGCACAAATTGAGACATATCAAAGGTTTTTAAACTAACTAATACCCGCAATGTGAAAATTGGTCAAATCGTCGTAATGTCAGAACTCATCATCCGCATGGATGTCAGGCCATTTTTAAATTCGATAATTATGCGACCATTTCGAGTATTTTTGGTACAAAAATTACGATTTCATTTGTATATAGGTTTCTTCGGTCTTATTTTCACGTTAGTATTCCATCAAATTGTATTTGATGTTCTAAAGGTTTGACACGCACGCAACTTTTTCTGGAAGGTTCGGTAAAGCCGGACTGGTCTCTAGCCGTCTTATTTGCAGCTGGGTTTGCTTCGTCACGTTTAAGTGCGCTTGATTAGATCAAATTCAAAACACAGTCTATTAGAGCAAGCGAGGTATTTTTCTAAAGAATTTAACTCCATCGCACTCTTTCGTCCGCAGGCCGCATTGCCGGTCGTGGCATGCGAGGCCACTTGGGGGTATCTGCGTCGTGATTGGCTGTAGTTGGTGGCGCGACAGAAGGCGTTTGGCGCGAAAAACGTAGCGTGGCTGCAGTTTTGAGTGAGTCAGTCACCGGCCGTTACTGCAGGCAGTTGAGATTTTTGCCGACTCGCCCTCGGGCGTGGGCGGCCGGTGTTTACGTGCTGTTACAACGAAATGTGGCTCTGTGTTTTGGTGTTGGAGTTAATGAGGGGCCAGCTTAGAGTGAAGTAGTGTCTGTTGGGGGTGTTTGCTTTTGTGCGTGTCCACGTGTTGAATTTGATGAGCCATTTTTCTCCGCTACATTGGAGGATACATTTCTTCAGAACGGACACCTGTACTGGTCTCGACAGTTTCCGAATATTTATTTTGGAATCACTGAATTTCGCACAAGCCCTGCTTCGGGCCCCGACACGTCTGCTTCTACTGCAAGCCCTGCGACGACAATTGACGCAATCAGCTAAACCAAACAAGGTAGAGTGCGCTATTTTTAATTAATCATTTACGGTACACAAGTTCATAATATTTGTTCATATTATAAGTCAGCCGACAACTCGCTTTAGTGTTAATTAATCGTTCACGTTACCATTGCGGCAAGATTTTCGCAGTAAGGCGGCTTCTCAGTTGGGCGTTTAGATTATAGCGCCCTTTCGTTAATGTCTATTTTCTGTGTACGCCGACTACGTCGGCCCTGTTGCTTTGAGTTGAACCAATAGAGCGGTTTACTATGTGTTGCTTTATGATTTTGCCTACGAGCATGTGCATGCTTATTTTTCAGGTAACGTTATTTACAGTGTAAAGATTTATGTACGGCGCGCCTGAGAACAGTTGATAAGCGTCGCAGGTGAGTCGTGCGCTTGTTGATGCAGTTTTGGGAGTCGCTTGGCTGTTCTTATATGTTATTCCCATTGAGCTTTGGATTTCGCCAAAGTGATAAGTCGAAAGGTAGGTATTCATTTGCTTTCTGGTTCCTCTATGGGCTTACCTTTGTATTTCGTTCTAGTTGCGGAACCGGGTGGCACCCTATTCAATTTTGTCATTGTTTACCTCCCTTAGGCCGTTACCTGTGGGTAATCTCGTGTAAGACCACCCCTCGCTCCACTGATGTCTAGTCGGCATATCTTGTTACGGAGAGGGTAGCGGTCCTAGTTGAGTCATTGTCCCGATTGTGAGAATTATCGTCCGCGTTGGCCGTTTAGCTTTTACGTGAATTTATGTATCTGCCGGCGCGGTGTCGTAAAAGTGGTTTTAGACCGTAACACGGATCATCAGTACTGATCGTCAGTCACATGTGAAACAATTCTTTAACATTTATTTATTTCTACTCACTTTTTCTCACGCGTATTTATTTGATTATCGAGGTTAGCTGATTTGAGACTTTCTCCTCACGGCTTTCTTTGTATCTCATATTCTATATATGAGTCAGGTGCCACTCTACAACCGGTATATATTAATAATGTATCAGAAACACCCGAGTACTATATTCTCTTTATGTTTAATATTTCCAGTGGATAATCAACACTCCATGCAAACTTTACCAGTATAGTTACAATCAGAAATCATATCTACATTGCTCCACATTCCTTTTTACCCAAGATGATGGAAATTAAAACTTCTTAACTTGTAAATTTTAAGTACATTTTACATTTGGCGACACACAAATTTGAGTTAATATTATCTACACCTAATTATTTAGAAGGCGGTGATTATGATAACCTTCTCACAGAAAATATATCGAGAGTTAAGAGACTATATATTTTTTCCAGCATAACTCTGACTTTGCACTGTATTAATTAAAGTCAGACTATGTATAGAACAAAATATATACAAAAAAATAAGTATTATTTGTCAGAAGAAACTAGATTCCTAGGGCAGTTAGATGTTAAAATTATCAGATGTATAAGGGGTAGTTCATTTAGCCAACAAACCTGCATGCAGATAGAAATCTTGAAGTTGCATATGGGCCCCTAACTTTGCTAAACTTTAATTATATTAACAAATTTTCGATTAATAGATATTAGTGAAAGAACTTTATAGAAGTTTCTCCTATGGGACAGTTAGCTAAGCACCTAGTCTAATGTTTACCCTGTAAAAAATGCATTT
>CALNHX010006489.1:0-88172 GCA_940337035.1 Agriotes lineatus | reverse complement strand
ATATACCTATGCAGAATTACACATAGTGTCGGAGCTGATAAATTCACATAGACAATATTTTCAAACGATTAAGAGCTGCACACAGACCGAGGAATAATAAACTATTTGCCGACTTTGAATAATATATAACTGTACCTAGATTAAGTATTGATCATTTACTTCAAATTTATAAACACTCACATGATTTTGAAGTTAGGTCGCCAGAAAGGTTAAGTGGGTAAGGGCCAAGCTAAGCAACCAGGTGGATATTAGTTCAAATCTAGCCTTGGTTATGATATTTCTCGGTGCTAGTTAATTGCTAGATTGTGTTTAAACTATATCGTTTTGTCTCCTGCTCGTAAGGCGTAGTTATGTTTGACTCTGGTTCTCGCATTCTCCCGCTCTGAGTCACGCAATATTTCCTGGTTTTGTTAGGTCGCTCTGAAAGTGATATTTTGATTAATTATCTCTGGCAATTTGCATATTTTCCAGTTCCAAATTGAGATGTTGAGGTGTTGTAGATTTAGAGGTTAGGAATATGCTCATATGCCATTAAGGATTTTTCGTCAACTTATCGAAATGGGATCCTTGTGTTGGGCAGTGTCTGTTGTCCTATATGTGTGACTTTATTTGCAAGGTCATACCCGTTATTACATTATTTGGCTTACTTGATCAAATCTGCGTGTGATATCACATGTTTTTTCTGTTGAATTTTACGTATCATCTACTCTATTTCGCAAATCTAATCGTACAGTTGCCATGAGTTCTATCACGCTTGCTTAGTAACTAAGTAACTAAGAAATAGAAAAATTTGGTAGATACAATATGTTATCAATCATTACTGTATTTTAACAGCAGCTCGCTCTTTTTCGTTTTGCTTTTTCTCTGTTGTACTTTTCATAATGTATTTAAATTTTGTTTTTTTTTTCATGAGTATAATGACTTTCCTGCACCAGCTTCGATAAAAAAAATTAATAGAAGATGAGGTTAAGTAGAGGAGCAGAATCTTGATAGCTATTATATAACTATCAAATTTCTGAACTTCGCCTCGTTGGCCATATCTGTTTCTTTTTACCTTTATTTATATTTATGTATAGATATTGTTTCTTTTCTATTTTTTTTTCTTTCAGAAAACTAAATCATTTATGTATATGAATTTATTTTGTAATACATTTTTGTTTTGTTTGGCCAATAAAAGACAATATTATTATTATTATTATTATTATTATTATAACTTTCTTCTGCGGTCAGGTTTTCGAACTATTTATTTTCTTTTGTTTCAATTGAAAGACTTCCAGACTGCGCTCATAAAACAATCCATTAATGTTCGGAGACCTTGCCTCTCCCCCTTTTTATAGGGAATTTCTGAGTGGTTGCTGAATTTACGTTATGTGGAGATCGCATTGTGGTGAGTTCTGTCGTGAAACACATTTTGGAAATTTTGTCCTTGCACATTTTTCGTACCATTTTAGACGGTTTTGATAAGTCAGTACCTTCGTTTTACTCCACTTGATACTGAGGATGAGTTGTTAAGCCGATTTACACCTAAGTGAGTATTTTACAATGTGTTAATTGCGTCGTATTGTTTCAAAGCTTGCTATTTTATGGAGTTTATAGATTTTGATTATAGTTGTTACAAGAGGTTCTAGTTACTAATTTATGGATTTGGGTTGCTAGTTTCTAAATTTTAATCACTTTTTGACTTCGTTTTCGTATTCTGTCCTTTATATCTACATATTTTCCATCTTATTCAGCCCCTATGCGAGAACCACATCAACTTTTTTCATCGACGTTGAATTCGACAGATAAGCTGCAACCTTACTTTACCCTAACTAAATAGTTTTGCCACAATTCAAAATGTATTAGCGTGAATAAGTTTATGAACTGACCTTATTTACATTTTCATGTTTCGGCTGTATTTACCATTTATTAGTGTATTTATATGTATTATTGATTTATACGTGTATTTACTGCTTACGTTGAGCTTTATATATTTATGCGTTAAATTTACATTTTAAAATTAACATACATACGTTACTCTGCGAATGCTACGTGTACACGTCGTGAGTTTGGTATTAAATTCGCCTCAGTTAGTTACGTACCTTGTCTTTAGATTTCATAGGTTTAATATTTTATTACGGTACGAGGAAATGCTCTTCTGTGTTATATGTCTGCATTTATTGGAAATAAATATCACGTTAATAGTGTCGCATTTATGTCTTTTTTCGATAACGAGTTACAGCTTATCAAAGAGCCTGCATCTGATCAATTCATTTTGATATATCTTTCTTTAATGTAAGCTGCCATTACCAGTTCACCAAGGAATCTTTCAACTTAGATGCATAAGTTGTTGAACAATTAAGATGGTGGCCTGGCGCCTTTATTTGGTTTTGATAATTTTAGTGCTAACCCACACTTTCTCCAGAGTAGCTTAGCTGGTCCGTAGAACGTCATTTGTTACTGACTATTTTGGGTAATCACAGCTCATTATCCTGCTTATATAAATGCACAGCGACGCCTATAATTTACCTAACGGCTGTTGGCTGAGTGCGAAATAAATAAATATTGAAGTGTTGCAAGATTATCATTAGCTTTTTTGTAATATTAGGCTATTAGAGCGTTCAGCGGTAACAATTTCAAATTAGGTGTTTAAATTAGAGATTCATAATAAAACCTGTAATAATTTAAACAATTAAGACGGTCGTGGGTCGTAAAAATGTTGTTTTGTTACATATTACATTCTTTCTGAACATTGTACTAAGCAAAACCAAAAATGAATACCCTCTTTTTGCAATTGAAGAATATAACTGAAGTTTAAAACATAATCAGAACCCGTATCGTTGTTTTGTAATAATTTGTTTATGTTATATTTTCTATTTACTCTTACCGATGTGAAGATACATACCTTACATACAGAAAACACAATGCTATTGTTAATAATATAAACGGTAATTACCTCATAATGTAACCCTTTGACAGTAACAGCGCGATGACAGTTAATAAATTGTGAACCATGTAATGACACTGATTATTATCCATGGCCATCTCTTATTATATGCTAAAACAGCAACTTGTTTCAAGATTAATGATCAAAGAAGAATTTAGAATGAAAAATTGAATGTCAGTTGAAAGTTATTAGACAAACAAGAACTTTGCAATAATTTGCATACTACAGTCTCAATTATCGATTATTAAATTTTTGTATAATAGTGTACTGAAATGTTTAACACACAATAGTGAAGCGGTAAATGGAAAGAATACTTCAGCTTCTGACAATAAACTCCAATTTAAAAATTACAAATCTGAAGCAGTGTACTCTATTCTTGCATACATCTCAAGGTGCTCGCTATCAAAACCCATAACTCAGCGCAACAGGCACAGAAATCTAAACATTTCCTTGCTAATAGCGTAACATACCCACGTCTTTCAAAATCGTGACTCGTTTCTTACTTAATCCCGAGGATCCTAGCGTCGTTCTCTTCCAACGCATGCATTCCATTTGCAATTCGCCGTGTGGCCATTACAATACTCCTCTACGACCCTTCCTACTTCCGTCAGACACCACTGTTTAATTTAGGCAACAATGATAATTAGCAGATTCTTATCTTAATCAATCCGGAGACATTTTGCGGAGAGCCACTTATTTAGCCCCATTAGCAGGCCTTTCCAAACCTTGAAATACTTCTGGTTTCGGATCAGCGCAGCAGCGACGTTCTCATCCATGTTACCAGAGGCAGAGATGGACTTAGGTGTTGATTTGATATTCACGCTATTCCTGAAATGCATTTCATTGCAATTTCTCGCGAAACCTCTCCACGTATTACTTTAATTTCTAAACCTTCCCACGCTCCCATGATGAGCTAAAGATAGCCCAAAATGCAGGCTGTGAAAATGTGTGCATTTCTAAGTCTCCATCAAATTTTTCTAATTATTTATCCATTGTCAGGCTAGCTTGATTTTCTGTGCTATATCCTTGGAAATTAGTCACCTGCTTATGGTTTTTACATTACTTATAAATTTATTATTACTGTGTTGCTTGAGATTTCTGCTTAGACGCGTCGTCTTTGAAGATAAATACCCATTCATTTTGGGATTTGTTTATTTTCTACTCATAAACCTAAATGCAAGAAAGAAAGGCAAAATAAAAACCACGATTGCGGTAGGAGCAATAACTATCATGAAATGAAAAGGAAACGTGAAGAAAAACCTCAAATAAGTATTTTTGTAATGTTTATTATTTTTACCACTAGGTACAAACCGCTTTTGATGATGTTTTCAACTTTTGCAAATCAATGTATTTGCCTTAGTATACTTCTATAGAAAAAAACTGCCAGGGGCCAAAAACTCTGTTCTCGATACAGTTCGTACAGATTTTATGCGGAAAACATTCACTGTTTTCTAACTTTTATTGTCTCATTATGAGTAAACCAAGAAAGAATTCACGTGGTTACTTACTTACCTTGGAAAACTTAAAGATTATTATCATTATCAATACTAGCTTTCGAGCCCACCTCATAGGCGTCTTTATAATACTAAAATAGTAGAAGTAAACACTTAAAATTGCAAATTACATTAACTTCCAAAGGTAACAATCGCTCTCGCTGGGATTCGAACCTGCGTTTCCAGGCTGAATCTGATTACTCGTCAGACGCTTTAAGGTCTCACCTAAGCAGACTGTTTTACGTGTTTCCCTATTTTTGCATTATGAAGGAGGTACTGACAAAGGATCGATCTAAATTCAAATGGTGGAACTTTAAAGCCATATAAAGCTGTTTACTTAGTCCATTCCCATCTTCTGGACAATTTCTTAATTCATTCGTTTGGCATACCTTGCGTCGTGATTGCTCTGAACACAAGAAATCGGTTACTGCATTTTGCTTCACAATCAATCAAACAGTATATTGACACAACACATCTAAAAAAATACATTTCTCGAGGGGCTCAGTTGCAAATGTTGCGACAGCCATAAATCATCCTTAAACTACCTGTGCGTATGTTGCCTCAAACGCTAGAGAAGCTAAGAAAGCCTGATGACTTAGTGGTAACTCAGATACCGATTGCAAATAGCCCTCGACGTACCCCAACGGGGTTGCGCTGATAGTTTAGGTTCGCTGAAGCAATCGACTCTTAATACTTCACACATATAACTTAGTTTAACATATTCAAAACTGGCGGTATTCCACCACATGCATTACTGGACTAATAAAGTAGATTTACTAGATGCAGCCATTTGCTGGATGCACGAGATGTAGAAACCCTTGGTGAGAAGCGAGGGCCTGCTATCGGCTTAAAGTTTGCCGCAAACTGTGGGCTCTATGAATAAAAATGACAATAGCTTCATTCATCTCAAATAATAACAAGAGCTTGATGTAATAAGAATAAGTAGCTGTAGCTCAAGGTAGCCTACAGGTTTTTTTAGATCACACACATCAATTCAGTAGCATGGACAATGTTCACAATCCTTCTTTTTTACATTCCTTTGCAATATCAGTTGACCATTCAACGAACTATAGAATGTTTGTGAGTGCACTTTCCTGTCTGACACATTCTACTATTGTGAATTCTATTGACCTGAAATTTCCAGTTCTTGAGCTTTTTCCGTTATTGCAAAACAAATACTTGTTCACGTTGCTTTTTTATTTCATATTCTGGATAATGAATTGAAAGCGTTTACTAAATCAACAAAACATGTTAATCGTTATTCTTAACAAAGCTTTAGCATTCATTGTACTTTTCCTAGTTCCTTTCAAATTTTATTTCATTTCATTTCTTAATGTTTATAATAAACTTCTCTCATTAATTGTACCAGATGTGATGGCAGCGACGCTTCTATTTTCCGCAAGTGTCTTGTGTGCCATTTTCTACGTAGTAGTAAATTGATGGCATTGCTTCAGTGCTTAAGCATTTTTTCTATTTTCAAGCCAGCGTTATTTACATAATTATACAGAACTTGTTGACCCTCAGGTTATCAAAAATTTCAACATTTCTGCCATTATATTATCATGACATTCCGTTCTAAAAAAATTACCTTCTTGAGAACTTCGTTCATCTCGTGGATTTTAGCATCATATTGGTCGTGGTCGTTGTCTAAATCAATTTAGATGCAGCAACCACCTAGGTATGTAATAATTTCTTGAATTATTCCTCTCCATCTACTGCTTCTTACTCTTCAGCTTATACATTACCTTCTTCATCCTTTACAACTTTTCTATAAATTTTTATCCTATCTATAAAATATCTCCCTTTTTCCTCCGTTGCTTAGAACTTATATATCATATTTGTGTAAAATATGTTGCTTCTAAACGACTGGGTGAAAATTCATTTCCCGGTAACTACCTATGTATGTATGTTCCACACATAACGGCGAAAGTTATGGATGGATTTTTATGAAAATTTACAGAGATATTGTATACAGCTTTGTAACGTTGGCAACAGACTTTGGTTACACTGCATTGCAGCTTCGTTGTCAGGAGGACCAAATACCCAAATTTTATTTTCTAAAAAATGGCTCTAAAGATGTTTACCATTTTCACATATGACAGTTTCCTCTTACACATAAGTGATACCCCATAGTCAGTATTTAACCAAAAACTGCAGGGAAGGAGTTTATGGGCATGAAAAATGGAATTCCGCGAGATCTATTGATCTCAGATATACTAATTCATTCAAAATGTTATAGTGAGAAACTTAAAAGGTAAAAGTATCTCATGTGTTAAATATTAATAAAACAAGAGTTAGTTCACTTCAAAACAACAATTTAAATACCGAATTGGACGTCGGAAATTCTTCCGTGATTATTAAAATATTCATTCCAGATGTAGTAATCCTGCAGCCATTACAGAACTAACAATTTGAAAGCTTGTCGCACTTAAAATAATTTTGTACTCTATATTTAGAAGAATATTTCAACTGACGAAATATTCACTTTGATAATTTCAATACTGCCATAATCCAAAATTTTAGCAAATAATAGATATAAGCTAGTTCTACAATACTTCCTATGTTTCTGAATTCTAACCACTCAACAGGACGTCTACGATATTTCAATATGGCGGCAAACAAATACAGGTGTCTACATTACCGACTATGATAGTTTGAGAACTAGATCTCTACAAGTGCTTGTTTTGAACTGCGCTAAGGTACATCAGGTCTGATCAATTCAAACCTATTTTGACCTGGTTGAATACATGTTTAGATCTGTCGTAAAACCTGTTCGCATTCGGATCTTAACGAAGTTTAGAGTAGGTATTCAGTAATATAGGCACCTGTATCTGCAATGCCACAATTTTATTTAGATGGAGATCACATTTTGTTGACTTAGCCTAGTTTAGAATCACTAAAAGTAATTTAGAACCTACTTCCTAATACTATCTACAACGTCTACTACTGTTCCTATATTTACTATTATTTAATACTTAAACATTGGCTGTGATTAGGGTATAATTACACACAAATCCGGCCCATTTGTCTGATTAAGGCCGGCTTCTCACGAGGCGTTTTTGCAGCGCTGCAGAGTAGCGCCGTGGAGTGGCAGGGTACGCGATTGTGTGGCGCGTTATTGCGGCGCTACTGTGTAGCAGGCAGAACTGCTAAGTCGCTCAGCAGCGCTACCGTCGGCGTTGCCAGGTGAAACCGAAATAGGTAGTTTGTCACTTGCACTGCATCGAGATGGACGCAGTGTCGATTTTGGAAACTTCCCTATCCATTTTCACAAGCACATACAATACAACCGAATTTAACGGTAACCCGCAACAAACTAAAAAGTCAGTGTTGCCGTTGGCCTGACGTAAATTATGGCATGATGTTGCCAAAATTATGTATCAATCGGCAGCACTGGCTTAGTTCTGCGGCTGCGCTTTCGAGAATCACCGCCCGCAGCTAGTAGCACTGCGAGTCGCGCCGTGTGAAGGGGCCTCGCGACTAGCAGCGGGCGCTTCTGGTAGCGGAAGTCTGCTACGAGTGGCTCAAACGCGCCACCGCGCGTTCGTTGAACGCTCCGTGTGAAGGCGTCTATTTAAAACAATGTTTCCCTACCAGCGGCGCCACTCTGCAGCGCTGCAAAAACGCTTCGTGAGAAGGGACCCTAAGGGAAATTCGGGTTCCCCCTTTCTGAGGCTAAATGAGTCGTCGAATTCGAGAATTTATTGTTTGGCGACCGCTCATTAATTCAAGGATTCGGCTCAAAACAATGAGATGGAAGACGCCACTATCTTAATTATTCCATAATTAAGTCAAAAACTCGGCGTTCTTGTAAAACAACTGCGAGATCGACGAATATTTCGATAATTGAGGGGTTTCGAAACACCACGGGCGTAAAACATCGCGCGCAAGGACGAAGGATGTGCTGCCTGTAATTATTCCTACGATCAGTGCAATAATTAACAATTGCTTATTATTTTAGCCAGATCGTTGCGTCATCGCTTGTTTAAACGGTACAGGTGTCTGGAGTTTAAATGGAAACCGATGCTAACCTTTATTATTTAAATTGTTTAAATAATAATACCGGGGATTGCGCAAAGACAGGTAAGGATGTACAGAGGTTGTTGGTAAATTGTTCTTGCAGTTTCTAAATACCAGGGCCGTCTGCTGGCCAGAATAAACCTTCCTTCTCAACGAAAATGAAACAAGGCAGACTTTCTGGGGTAATTTTTTCTGGTGCTAATAGTAGACAAACTGCGCTAAGTGATGCCATTTTCTGGTTGCGTTCGCCGGAAGTATTTCTTAACTAGAACGCTAAGTACAGCAAAAACAATCTCGTTTACTGCTTTTGATAATTGGCTGTTAGAGGATCTCACTGAAATTCCTACCTTTTTAGGCCTGATCTATTGCGTTATTATAATCACTCAATTATAGAAGAGCGAAACTCCATGGTGGCGTCATCTGCTTCTCGCTAATTTGAGGAAAACTATCGTAAAAAAGAGGAAGTTGTGACTTGGAATAAGTTACTGCATCTTGATAGCGCAATAAACTGTCACACTTGTGAGATATAACGAAACAGTCATAAAAACGCTGACGAAGATGAGTTATATTAAAAAATCGAACTTAAAAAGCAGCCAAGAACAACTGACACCTAAATATGCTACAATATCGTAATGTTATACAAAGATATGCTATACGTTATTATTTAAAACTTTTTATTAACTTACGTTATTTATAAAATTTCTTGCTAGTTTCTTGTCTATACAACTAATACTTCGAAGTGCAGTGAAATAGCCTTAGCTGGATGTCCTTAAAAAATGGTAATGGCTGAATACATTACTCGCTTATGTCATAATAAATTACAGCACGAAATATATTAAAGCTTATTTGAATATATTATTTGAAGTTACGCAAAGTGTATTCAAATACTACCTATGATATCTTATAAATAAGAAAACCATAGCGAGCAGTGAGATGAACGTAGACTACTGTTCGACCTCTTTTCAAAATCCGCGTCACGCTGAACTCTCGATCATAAGGACTATTGTGCTAGAATCGAATATTCTCAAATTCACCCATTAATTTTTTTTTAAATATTGGATAGTTTTTAGAACTAGCTTTTGAATTTAAAATTGTTCGTACACGACTAAGATGGTTCATGGTTAGGTCAGTGCAATATGGATACCTTTTCAGACCGAATATTTCCAGAACATGTTCAAGGTAATTGTGCAAAATTTTGACATACAGTCTTTACGAAACAAGTTAGGTATACATAAAACAATATGTTTAAAAAAAACGCTTCGCCAATCTAAAAATGTTAAACAAATACAGATGGTACTTCTTAACTAAGACGCATGAGCGCCTACAAACAATTACAAAAACAAGAAGAAGAATATAAACAGTTTCAGTAAAAGTTTTACTACTTACGTAAACAACACATACGCATTGAATATTGACTACAAAAACAAATAAATGTAATCCATTCACAATGTTTCCTCTTCCCAGCAGGCTATGCTAGAGTGACAAAGACATGATAAAATTGGATTGTGGTTTTCAATTTGTGGTTATGGTTTTTGAAGGTTTCCACTGTTGCCAGTTAAATTTTTGACATTAAAATTGCAACAATGTTAATGAAGCAGTTTAAACTATCATACTTTTTTTATGTCACAGTTTGGCTTATAACACAATTCATCCATGCAACCTAATAAAAATATATAACAGTCTATTGGGAGGTAAAACGATTGTCAATGGATTGTATATCTATATAGCAACAAAGATTTCGACGAAGAAAAGGCACCATTGATGCCTTCCTTATACTCTGGCAACTTGTAGAAAAAGCTATTGAGTTTTAACAACCTCGCATTTATATGTTTTATCGACTTAAAAGTAAAGACAGCAAATACATTAAAAATACTACAAGAAGAAAAATGTAGATAAATTTGTAGTTTATACTTCATTTTAGTAGCTTAAACCAAAATGTTAAGTTCTTTTAGTTCCATTGCGAAATGAAAATAAAATTATTTTTTTTAAACGCAGTAGTTGCTTTAAATGGAGTAAAAACCAGAACGGGGATATTTACTTCTTCTTTTCCTCGCTCCTTTTCTCAAGATGTCTGCCCTTTGCTCATTTTTTTATCCATTCTTCTTCTTCGATATCTCTTTGCCTAAACATGTTCTTAGTCATATCTAAAGGTTGTTCACTCGCCCTCTCTTTTTGCTTTTCTCGTCTTGTTGCTACCGCAACAAATAGTTGTTTCAAATGTCAACCATATCTTTTTAAGGCTTATTTTATGGTCTAAAGTGGGCAAGGTGTTAGTTACACTAAAAAAGTGAATATAAATTTGTGAAAAAAATTCTTAATTGAAATTATGCTTCGTACTACTCAGCCAATTATTCATAGAAAGCATGCATAAAAATTATAAAAGTAGAGTAAACCAATCAAACAGTGACAGAATAAAATGTAACACAATGTTAGAAAATCGCAATTAGTAATAAAAGGAATAATGGAATAAAAAGAGAACTAATGTTCCAAAGGTAGATGTAAATAAAAATTACTGCGTTATTTTTTATTTTAATATTTTGTTTATTGAGTCTGATTTTTGTTTTCATTAATATATCTTGTTTACATAATTTTCTCATTAGCTTTGCATCAAAAATCGATCAAGTAGTATAAAGCATCAATACGCTTTAAAAAGTTATTATTTGGAAAATATTTTTTTGCCATAGGAATACAACGTGAACAGCAGCAAAACTTTCTATAAAACCAACGTTAATATGTTAAACTTGCTAGATGAATTTATTGTCCTAATGTAATTAAGCATAAGTTCGGATCAGAGCAGGAAAAATTCAATAAAGACAGCCTTGGGACTTTTATTGGGACGCAATTCGTCAGCGTAAAATTTCCATTGTACTACAATAACGTCCACGGTTGTCTTAATATAGCAAGCGATATGGATTCGAGACAGCATGTATGATGGTTCGTGCCGTTTGCCTCGGCCTTTCGAAGCGCAAGTTTTTCAAGCCAGTTACAAGACGTGTCTTGCAAAAAAGGAGTGATTCCTTGTCAAGTTCAGTGACGCGTAGGGGTGGTGATCGTTTTAAGGATTAAGTTGCATATTAAGTGGTCGCAAATTTATTTAATGGAAGATGCTGTCTTCAAATCACTGTAAGCGGCTTAACCCGAAGTGTATTAAGGCAAGAGCGTTTGTCAAAACTTTCGTTGCAGTCAAACAGCCGCTAGTATTCTAGACAAGTAGTGTGTTGTAATAATTAGCCGCTAATTTCGAGACTACCGCTAAAAGTGTAAGCGATCAGTTAAATAGATAGTGACGCTCTCCAAAAACAATGAATAACGCCGTGATTTATTCACAAACTTTAGTTTTTAAGTTAGTAAGATACCTAAACATAAATGTTTTACAAGAATCAACAGCTATTTTCTTTTAGCAATATGTGAACCCCCTATAACGTCATAAAAATTTTGACCATTTTATCCATGTTTGTTATATATCTCTGGATAGTCATATTAAATTAGTCTTTGCTTTATCTTATTGTGATTGCATGCAACATTCTATTTGTGTTTCCTTTTATGGAGGGTTTTAGCGACCTGCAGGATAAAAGTAAAAAGGTAGGTTCGTGGAGGCACCAAGTTGGGCCGTCGCACATTACTATGAACAAGCAGAAAAACTGTTCCTTTATTTCAGGCATCAAGGGATCAGTTCCTATAAAGATTTTTAAAGTCCGTGGCGCCATTTGTAACATTATTAACTAATTATCCAGGATATCGCCCTAACTAATGCCTATCGAATCGAACCACTCCCTTCCCGACGAGCAGCTGCAAAACTCTTGTTACGGGAACATTTATAACGTAGTTAGGGCATATATTTTGTTTGTGTATTACCGAATTTTCTTTTTAATTTGTCGATTAAAAAACAGTGGCAAACCTCCCAGTTGCGTCAAAAGTTACAAATATGCCTGCACAAGGAAGCGCCAAGAGGCGCTATTTCATTTCCTCGGTGGCAGAATTTATGCAGTCAACACCCTGACGCTTAATACCGCAACGTGTGGCCTGTTTTTGTATTTCGTTTCAGGGAGTTTTCTTTGAAAAGTATCCCGATTATTGCGTAATTACCGATTCCCCATGTAACAAACTCTAAGAGTTACTATATTTAAAATTATTGACCTTCTATATACCGCGTGTCCCTGTATTTTAAAAAAAATCGGGCCTAAAAGCCAATAACAAAAAATTTGTTGGTCAGCTAAAGTACTTTATCTCACCGTTCATATGCCAGAAAAATTATATTAAAAATGTTGTTAATAACTAACAATATAAGCAACTGCCAAAATGTCAGAAATATCTACTTACTTCTATGAAACTGTGAATTTGCGTTCGTGTATCACACCAGATTTTTGAGAATCCGAGGACATAAAAACTGCTATTCCGCAAAAATCTTGGGTTCGATAAGAATCATGATTGCTACACTTTATTTTATGTAGTAAAAGAAAGTAATAACAGATCACTACATTTTTATTTTAATCACTGGACATTTTTAGTTTTGGTATACGTTACGATTTGAAGAAATTAAAAGTATCTGTTTTAAATAAATTTCAATAATTGATTTTCTCCAATTCGTCAGAATACTGTATTTAAAGTTTTTCAAAAATTCCAGAAAAGTTTTATCCAGGAAATGCTGCTTCTTTTCCCTTAAAGGTGCTGCAATCCTGGTGAAAAGTTAATTTCCGAAAGATGTAATCGCCAAACCTCTAAATATTACATGTCGTTTAAACTGTGTCTCCCATAACCGATTTTTCGCAAAAGTGTAATAAGTACTTACCTTTCAGCGTAAGGCTTCTTAGAATATGAAATGTTAATAAAACTGGCAATTCAGTGTTAATAATTACAAATAACTTTTAGCATTGCTTGTATTTATGAATGAAAATTATTAGGTCATGAAAGATGAATAAACTACAACCGATTACAACTAATTTTATAAAACGATTAACAAACAAAAACCATCGCTACTTACTTCTGCAGAATGCCTGAATACCAATCATAATTTTAAAAAGCATAAATAATTATGCAAATATCAAAATATCATATTTATAAATTCGTAATCAACAAGAGAGTTTCCCAACGCGTGTCTTATTTCATATTAATTTATATTCCTTTAGCAACAACGTTTTTAGTATGGCCTATTATCACATCATATCAGTTCTGCCGACCAAAGGGTATACCCTAGAAAATTTGAATTTATTTTTGTTATATAATAGTAATTTACGATGCAAGTAACGTTATCAAGCTTTTTACATTACGAGAGAATAGTTTGAATTCTCCAGTAATGTAGAAAGCAGTTAACGTTACGTATATCGTAACACGGTTGATTTTATCATAAAATACTAATCTTTTTCAAAAAATAGGAAAAATTGTTATTAATGACACAACAGCGAAACATATATCTGCTATGGCTGTGGTGGTATCACTCAATATTGTATTGTTGGTAGCACTTTCAGGTTATGTTAAATTCGAGATTAGCAGGTTAAGTTTTGCGTCAGTCTGTTTCAAATAACAAACAAAACCTAACCTACTAACATCGAATTTGACACAGACTGACATTATCACTAACAATACACGTCAGTACTGCCAGTATGTGATTAAATGCTAATAAAGTATCGATATGTTATTTTTCTTAACAACACTAGTGCTGTTAAATGTATCTTAACCCAACTTGTTGCTAAGGAGTTATTATCATAATAATATAATAGAATAAAATAATAGTTATTAAGGTACCAAGGGCATTATGAGTAAAATAAAAGCCCAAGATTGTTAGTGTACTAACCGAGGACTTTGGTCCGAGGTGTGTACAACAATCGCGGGCTCTTAGCTCATAATACCCGTGGTGCCTTCAAGGTTTTATGTCCTACCAATTTTCTTACCTAATTCATATTCATATTCAATTCATATAATTACTATGATATAGTATTTAAGATTGATCTAGTTCGCTGATCTAAGTTAGATTTGTGACATTAGATGAGCTGTCATTAATTTTCATTGTGACAGTGGTGCATAATAAAGTTGTATCCATGGAAACAAATACTGTTAATTTTTCATAATAACCCTAGTGTTCTTATGAAGAAAATAATTGCCCTAGAGCGTTATTTTGTATCCAAGATACCTTAAAATAAAGTCATTAATTTCAATTAATGTACTGGTAGGACATAAAAGTGTTTACAGCAAGCTAACCTGAAACATTTGTAATTTCAATTTTTAATTTTACTTTTCACATATTCATGTATACGATACCTTAAGTAGTTCAACGCTTGGCTTGCCCTCAAACAATGCATCAGAAACTTTACTTTTTTTCGACTTCATCAGTTCAAGTACTAAGATCAATCACAGACTATGAAATAGAAAACAAGTTTCTTTGACTTCCTGATAAAACCAAACAGAATAATGTTGCAGTCGGCATAAAATCTTGATAGAAGGACATTAGAGGCAAATAAATACATTGCCCATCGAAGTGATATATACCGTAGTAGTACTGTAGTATAACTATAAAACGCTTTAAAATTTCAATCAAGCTCATCTATGACGTATTCAAATGTCAGAGAACTTCATTAAATAAAAAATAAAAGTAAATTCTAAATTAAAAACCAATAATAATCATCCAACGAAATAACGTCATGTCCCAGTTTCTCTATTCAAGAACAATTCCTTTTTCAATGTGTTTAATCATAAAAAAGCTGTCTTTATATTTACATGACTTAAGTATTTATCCCAACCTCTCAATTTATTTTATACAAATAAGAAGGGCAACAATTCTGCTCTAGCAGTTTTATGCGATTTATTCTATGGCTTTCTAATGCCGCAACATAAATTATGGGACGACGTTTCTTTGCCTTGGTCTCCTCGACGTCATATTGTTTGTATCTGTAATTAAACATTAATCAAATTGTCTCTAACATAACTTACCATTGTGAAAATGCATTTTCGTCATAAACCTAACAACAAAATGTCAAACAGCGTAATTTATTAGAAGTTATGAGCACCTTTCGAGTGAGAGGCTGCCTTTCGGGCAACTCATCGACCAAGTTCAATTCGTTTTGGTGGTTTCAATCTCTATTTTAGTATTCTATTCATTAAGGGATAGGTTTATAACTCAATTTTCTTTGAGCATAAATATTTCTTCTTTATGTCTGCATGTCTTGATATAAGATACTACAAGAAGAAATGTTTATCAATTACTTAGCAAACTCATAATAATAAAATCCAATCTGGCAGATTTTCCTCCGGCACTTATAAATTATATTTTCGTAAGCTAGGTTGTTTTAGAAGTTCGTTAAATTTTTAATTTACGTTGAATTCTTTTAAACATTCAAGCAGTTCCATTAAATTAATGAATAAGTTTTCGCCTAATCAGCTGAACTATTTCGTTGGCTGAAACAAGAATGCTGTATAGTTGTTCGCAGCAGGTTCTTGAGGTGTGATGACATGAAAACATTAAAATTAATTTTACTGCGGCCAAGAAACATAAACTTTAAATCGGCCTGCGCCTCTTTATAGCAGTGACTGATGGGTTTTTGCTTGCATCATCACGGTTTTACAGCGTTGTCTGAATGGATTTTGTTATAAATGACATTGGAAACATGAATTCAAGAAGGTTTTATCCGTATTAAACTCAGAATAGGTATTATGAAAGTTCTTCTGTAATAATTGCTTGATTTGAAAATCCAACATCAGAAAGAGAAACAATCAAGAAGGAACTCGTAATGGCAACAATTACTATTAACATAAACAATTGTTCAACACAATTAGATAAAATGAAGTGTATTCTAAAACATAATAAAATACTTAAAAAGAATTAGACACCAAACGTTTTTTTGGTTTCTAGTAACTACAGCATGTCGTTAAATATTTTAAGTGATATTAATTGTCGGAAAAGCTGTAAAAAGAAACACAATTTTTCAAGTGTCAATAGGAATGATGATGTTAGATCTACATCCTGTTATGCTTCGGTGTTGTCCCAATATCCGGTTCAGGTTACATAATCTGCTTCAGCGATTTTGAATAGCAACTGCTACGATACATTTTGATAAAGCAAAAATTAGAGAAATTGTTTCCCATAAAGTAACTTGAAAACAAACTATCGACTTTAATTCAGGTCAAAATACTCGTAACCATCTAATTAAAAATAATTCGTTCTACAATACACTTAAAACTGTCTACTGATCAATTAATTTTTTAACATTTAAATGCAATAACAGTTAAGTTCATCCTTTTGATATACTATTTGTTTAAGCTACTTTCTCAAATGCTAAAATTAACGCAGACTAATATCCATTTGTATATAAAAGTAGTGGCGATTCTGGTTTACTTACTTGCGATTTTGACCGCTTTGATTCTTGTATTGTTCTCTATATATTACGATGTAGGCGCAATTCTTCCCCCAAGACCGATTTACACCTGACATGTGTTTCTAAAAACGTTTGACTTCTAGTTTATAAGTTCTACATTTATTTGTAGCTTTATGTATGCCTAGCCTGTAGCTTTATGAACAGACTATATGCTTCGTTTTGGTACACACCTCGACCCGTTCCGGACGCAGCATATCTACCGCCCAAGGTGCCTCCTATCAACTGCAGATTTTGCATTTCTTCGAGGCTGTTTCACAAGCAACCTGCCTCAGAAAGCACTGTATCGTCGTAATATGCTTTGCTTTTTCGCCCCACGAAATTTCTTATCAATTACTATATTCACCCATTAATTGGTCCTACATTCTTTGACTATACTTAAATCAAATAATTTACTATTAATTTGCTTTAGTATGTTAACCTGTATCCTACTTCTATATTTTAACTTAATTACTGTTTTTTGTACGATTAACTTGATAAGAGGCTTCCACGAATGGGGCCCCCAATTAATCCACTGCGAGTTCCGGTTCAATGGGATTGCCGGGAACTGCCACTTAATAACCCTAACTTGGGTTCAGTTAGTTGTTGGAGTGAAACAAGACTTAACAAACACGAGTATATTGAGTAACAACGATTACAAACGTCACTGATGGACCGATGGTTTTTTACAAAAGCTTCAACTGTTGTGACACGCTTGGATTGGCCACGCGAAAATAGCGAATTGCGCGTAACCGTAACACAAAACAACCTGGAAACGACTTTACCAGGGAGTTAGACCGAAACGCAAACTAGCACAAAGCATAGCTGAACTTGCTTCCTCGAGGCTCTGAATCTAACTAACTCTGAATTTACAACGAGGCGAACTCGCCAATTCAAGGAGGGGCAAGCTCAAACACTATTGGCTGAGGCGATCCTGCGTAGCCAATCGGAGCGTCGCACGTAGGAATAAATACTTATTCTAAAAATCTTAATGCTAAGCTCTCTCAATGAGGCAATTGAAAGAAATCCATAAACCCATGATTCCCAAATATGCTAAGTCGGCTTAAGTTCTAATAGAAAATGTATCCATCCGCTTAAAAGCCATTAAGGGAAGCTTACAAATTCCTTTCCAGCATTAACAGAGGCAAACAAATACGGCAAGATGCAAACTTGACTTTACCACGACCTTTGAATGAGATAAAACAGTTATGACTTGAATTACGTGATTAATTATAATCAAAAAGGTTTTGATGCACGCATCTGTGTGAATCAAACATGCCGCCCCCGAAGTGCCGAATATGGCACGACGTGATTAAATCCCAAAATTAAACTGAAATCTAACACTACCAAATAATTAAATGTATAACAAGAACTAAGGACAGATGATAATCCAAGAGCCTTACAGATAACTTACAACTAGCATGAGTACAAACAAAGAAACAACTAAACCTAGCAAAATGTTCAATCAGCGAAAACTACCAACTAAGAGCAAAGTCAATGTTTATTGCCCTTGATCGCAATGATCGTCTTTGGGTAGGATGTACACTTTGCGCACCGAGCGTTTCAGGAGATTCCCTCGGGAATCGCGCACCTGCACCACACGCACAACACCATCCGCTCCTGGATATGTGGCCGAGATGATTGCCAGTGGCCAACGGTAGCTTGGAGATGCCTCGTCGTGGACGAGTACCACGTCGCCCACCTGGGGGGCTAGAGAAGTGCTGGAGGACTTCCACTTAGGCCGGCGCTGCAGGAGGTGGAGGTAGTCCCGGGACCAACGATCCCAAAACTGCTGGGACAGCCGTTGGACCAGCCCATAGCGGCTGAGACGATTTTCCGGTATGCCCTGGAGTTGGGCTTCCGGAAACGAAGTCAGCTTCCGACCGATCAAGAAGTGGGCAGGAGTAAGGACTTCGGGGAATGAGGCGTCGGTAGGGAGAACACAGAGTGGACGGGAATTTAGTATCGCCTCCACTTGAGTCAGCATGGTGTAATACTCAACGAAAGTTAACTTTGCATTGCAAGATATTCGCCTTAAATAATATTTCAATGACTTTACCCCCGCTTCCCAAATGCCGCCAAAGTGCGGAGAGCGTGCCGGAATAAAATTCCACTTAATGCTATATTTCGACAATTCCTCCCTTATGCATTGCTCACTAGAGCCTGACAGGATATTTTTTAATTCCGATAGCTGAGTTCTGGTACCGGTGAAACTGGAATAGCGCCAGAAAAGTTCAAATTCTGGGACGCGATGGTGAAGAGTGGCCACTACTGGGCGCGACTCTTGGGCTGCTAGCTCACCCGAATCAATTTTAACGGGCTGGGGTTTTAAGTCCGCCTGTGACAAAAACTCTGGCCCGTGCCACCACAAGCGCGAGTTGAGTAACTCCTGGGGTAACATTCCCCTGCTAATTATATCGGACGGGTTGCAATTTGTACGCACGTGAAACCATTCTTCCCTATTGCTTAGTTCGTGAATCTCGGACACCCGGTTCGCGACGAACGTCTTCCAATTACTCGCATCCTTATTTATCCAGTGCAGAGTTATGGTGGAGTCCGACCAATAGTACACGCGGTCAAATTTAAATGCGGAGGAATCGAGTATAGTTTTAATCAAACGAGCCAACAGTAAGGCTGCGCAAAGCTCCAAACGAGGCAAGGATATTGTTTTTAATGGAGCGACCCTTGACTTAGCACAAAGCAAATTGGTGGTGACATTACCGCGCGCGTCAACGCAACGTATATACACGGCGCACCCGTAGGCTACAGAACTCGCGTCCGCAAATCCGTGGAGATCTATCGAATTTATGTCATCGCAAATTACCCGTCTCGGAATTGCCAACGAGCCCAAAGAGCGTAATGAAGAATGGAGTTCGTCGTATCTGGAGCGCATCTCCATGGGCACCGTTTCGTCCCATGACAACTTCAACTGCCAAAGCCGTTGCACGAGAAGTTTCAAAGTTAGAACGCTTGGACCAAGTAGTCCCAAGGGATCGAATATTTGAGCCATACTAGAGAGTATAGCCCGCTTGGTAACTGATTTGCAACAGCTAGGGTTTACTCTGTAACTTAGCACGTCCCGCCGAGTATCCCAAAAAATGCCGAGAGTTTTCTCCGTGGCGTCTTCCGTCAAAGAAATGGGCTCCATGCTGCCGCGATCTACACCAATGGCGCTAGCTACTTCACTGTCGTTGGATGCCCACTTTCGCAATTCAAACCCGTACCCCGACAAAGCGCTACTAATTTTGAATTGCGTTTTTATGGCTTCCGCCCTATTTTCAAAACCAGTCAGTAGGTCATCTACATAAAAATCCCGGCTAATTCTTAATGAGGCCTCTGGAAGCGATGCTTCGATTTCCTGGGCGATTTGTATCAAGCACCTAGTTGCTAGGTACGAGGCTGATTTAGTACCGTAGGTGATCGTTAATAATTTGAAGCATTTTACCGCTGAGGTTTTGTCGTCACGCCATAAAATTAATTGGTATTGCGTCTGCGAGGGGTCCACGAGAATTTGCCTATACATTTTGGCGCAATCTGCTTTCAGCACGTACTTGAATTGCCTAAAGCGACAAAGAATTGCAAACAACGACTGCTGGACCACTGGGCCCTTATGTTGAAGGTCGTTAAGCGATACTCCGGAGGAGGACGCACAACTGCCGTCAAAAACAACGCGATGTTTGGTCGTTGAACTGTCCTCCTTTATGACTGGCAAATGTGGTAAATAAAACCTAGGATGAGGAAGGCTCGCTTCGTCGTCCACCTTGCTCAAGTGACCAAGCGACTCGTATTCTTTGAGAAATGCGGAATACGCGGTTTTCAACTCGGGATTTTTTGACAATTTGTCTTCTAATGAATAGAAACGCTTTAACGCTATACCGCGCGAGTCTCCCAGCGATGGAGCATCTTTCCTGAAAGGTATGCTCACGATGAACCTACGCGGCTCCGACGACGCCCGTTTCGTAGTCGATTGAAAATGGTCTTCGCAAAATTTGTCATCAGCAGAGAGTCGGCCTGATGAACCGTAAGCCCCCTCGATTTCCCAAAATCTCTGAATGCCGTGCTCGATGCCGGCTACACTTAAATGAACTCTATTTGAAAGCATGAGCGCTCGATTTTCGATGTTCATGTTTCCGCCTAAAACCCAACCAAAAAGAGTTTTTGTTAAGAATGGCTTCTCTGGGCCCAATTTCACCTGTCCCTGACAGAGCACTTGCCAAAAGACATTCGCGCCTAATAAAAGATCAATCTTTCCCGGTGTATTACAATCTGAATCGGCTAGCACAATGTTTGGTGGGATCTTCAAATCCCTCAACGAGAAAGAAAGGGCCGGCAGAGGGTCCGTAATTTTGTCTAACACAATACAGCTCAAAATGTCCTCGTATTTCCCGTTACGGGAGCGGATTCGAACGTTTGCTCTGAATTCAGCGTTCAGAGCCCTGGCACCAACACCCGACAGTGAGGTGATATTACCTCGTTTCTCAATTTTCAAATTTTGACACAAGTCGGCGCTAACTAAGTTAAGTTGGGATCCGGGGTCCAAAAGAGCTTTTGCCCGGGAAAATGACCCGGAGGATCCTTCTACGAATACGCTAACCGTGGACAATAAAACTTGCGCTGGCGCCGCGATTGCAGGACGGCTACAAGCTGCTGAAACGGATGCGACGGGTGCCTCGCTCGGGGCGACGGCCCCGACCTCCCGTCCGTCGCTGCTGGTTTCTGGCGGTCCAGGACGCGGCGACGGAATATTTTCGTGCGCGTCACGCTTTGGACGCAAACACAGTAAAGTATGGTGCTTTTTTCTGCATACGCGGCATCTCGACGATGTGCATTTTACCACGAAATGTCCGGGCTTGAGACAATTGTTGCATAATTTCAAACGACGCGCCTCTTCGATACGAGCGTTTACCGACAATTTTGAAAATGATTCGCAAGCGCTAATCGAATGATTACTATTTTTGCAAAAATCACAAGAGTGATTACCTTGCTCTCTGGCTACATGAGCGCGTGCATGACTTTTTTGCTCGGATCCCTGATTTCCCAAACTCGAACCTATTTTCGCAGCTTCCAGCGAACCTAATAAGTGACTTTTGCTCTCTAAAAAATCTAACAACTCTCGCAAAGTAGGAAATTGTCCGGCATGTTTGCATAATTCCCAGTCAGTCTGCATTGCTGAGCTGAGCTTCGAAACTATGATATGTATTAGTATGGTGTCGACCGTGGGTTCCCCGTACGCCTTTAAAATTTCCAAAATTCTAACTACACTATCGAGCAGCCTTTGAACAGACGAATGTGAATCCTTTTTTACGTTCTCTAAACTGAATAACGCATTTATGTTTGATTTTACGATCAGTTTCTTATTTTCAAATCGCTTGACTAGAATGTCCCAAGCAATGGTATAGTTATCGTTGGTAACTTTTAACGACGAGATTGAACTAGCAGCTTCTGCCTTAAGGGAAGAAATCAAATAGTAAAATTTCTGAACGTTGGTCAAATTAACGTTGTTATGAATAAGCGACGTAAAGGAGTCATGAAATTGAACCCAATTCTCGAATTTCCCCGAAAAGGAAGGCAAATCTAAGGGTGGTAATCTTAATCCAGCGAGCTCTCCTGAAGGGCCACTTTGCGAAGAATTTTGACCTACATTCGGTTTTATACCCGAACTGATCTTATTTTTTGATAAGAATTCCTTTACTGCGCCACTAATCTCGCTAAAATGAGTCATAAAAGAGTCAAATTCATTGAAAAGTTCATCAAAGTTTTCAGCGTCGGCCTCCATTAGGCCCTCCATTGACTTCTTATACTCATCCAACAAATTTTGGAAACAACTAAACTCTTCTGACAAGTTGCCGACCTCGTGAGCCTTCACGGGGCTGGACGAAGAAATTCTATGAAATAGAGTTTTGAAACGATCTACTTGGGCTTTTATGAATTTGCAACGAGTGGTTAAAGTGCGAGTTTCCGACATGACCGCTGATGTCGAACGAGTTTCCACCATGACTGACACAAGCAAAAAACAGCACTAAACGAAGGTGTAATGGAAAAGGACTTACTTTTGATTTGAGAACGTAGTAACTTCTTGACGAACAGAAAACCAACCCGCTGCCGATCGCTGCCGCTTGACGTGGGACCTGGACTCGGTGTAAGCTCTCGATGGTTGAATTTCCTGGTGTTGGCGAAGCTTCTTGACGCTCTCCGACGAAACGATGTTGGAGCAATTGCATCCACCAGCTACTGGAAACTTGTACACTCGCGTTTTTTAGCTTCTTCCACATCCGGCTCGAAGGACCAATGTTTTTTGTACGATTAACTTGATAAGAGGCTTCCACGAATGGGGCCCCCAATTAATCCACTGCGAGTTCCGGTTCAATGGGATTGCCGGGAACTGCCACTTAATAACCCTAACTTGGGTTCAGTTAGTTGTTGGAGTGAAACAAGACTTAACAAACACGAGTATATTGAGTAACAACGATTACAAACGTCACTGATGGACCGATGGTTTTTTACAAAAGCTTCAACTGTTGTGACACGCTTGGATTGGCCACGCGAAAATAGCGAATTGCGCGTAACCGTAACACAAAACAACCTGGAAACGACTTTACCAGGGAGTTAGACCGAAACGCAAACTAGCACAAAGCATAGCTGAACTTGCTTCCTCGAGGCTCTGAATCTAACTAACTCTGAATTTACAACGAGGCGAACTCGCCAATTCAAGGAGGGGCAAGCTCAAACACTATTGGCTGAGGCGATCCTGCGTAGCCAATCGGAGCGTCGCACGTAGGAATAAATACTTATTCTAAAAATCTTAATGCTAAGCTCTCTCAATGAGGCAATTGAAAGAAATCCATAAACCCATGATTCCCAAATATGCTAAGTCGGCTTAAGTTCTAATAGAAAATGTATCCATCCGCTTAAAAGCCATTAAGGGAAGCTTACAAATTCCTTTCCAGCATTAACAGAGGCAAACAAATACGGCAAGATGCAAACTTGACTTTACCACGACCTTTGAATGAGATAAAACAGTTATGACTTGAATTACGTGATTAATTATAATCAAAAAGGTTTTGATGCACGCATCTGTGTGAATCAAACAATTACTTTAGACTTGCAGTTACCTGTTACTGTTTATTGCTAATTACTTAATAATAATATTAATAATACCACATTTATTTACCGAATATAGATACATATGATACAAAAGAAAAGTAGATATAAATTTGTAAATAGGACATAGCTCAGTTAGCGAGTAAAAAAGAACAAGTTAACTGATCTACCACTATGCCCATCCATGATCCGATGTCTATATACACGAACAAGTGTAAAAGTATACAAAAAAAAAAATAATTACAAATTAAATTATCAATATAGGTAAACAAAATATATTGCAAGGGCAAGCGGAGCACTTCATTGGCTTAAAGCGAGTTTACTTTTAAAATGACGTTTAAATTTGGCTAGTGTTGCGTCTGTCAAATTATTAGGAATTATGTGATTGTAGTAATTAACTATATTGTAAGAAAATGACCTCTTGAAGTGACGTTTTGTGGTAAGGAATAGTCAAATCATGCTTCGATCGAATATTAATTTGATGTTTCTCTCTATAAGATAGTTTATCAAATAGGTAAGAAGGTACTTTGTTGTTAATAATTTTGAAATAAAAGATCGCCTTATGGAATATGCGCCTATTGGGCATGTTGAGCCATTTTGCATCTTTTATTTTTTGCGAAACGTGATGCTGCTTACGCAAACCAAGGATGAATCACAAACAAGAATTTTGTGTTCGTTGGATACGCAAACGTGCAAGAGCGGTGATACATAAGTCATACAGGGAATCGCAGAAATTAAAATGAGATAGGACTAATGTATCGCACAATAAAATTTTCATGTCTCTTGTTAGGCAGTGCCTGTTTGCGTATAGCAGCTTTAGATTATAATACGCTTTTTGAATGCAACGGGATATATGGTAATCAAAGCGTAGATCATTATCAACATAGACTCCTAATTTTTTGCAAACAACTTTATATGGTAAAATATCATCGCCCACCTTTATTTGTAACAGAGGTACAGTCATATCTCTATCCTTCTTCTTTCCAAACAGCATAACAGAAGATTTGGAGGAATTTATTAGCAACGAGTGTTTTTTTGCTGAATTCAGCAAGGTTTAACAAATCCTCATTCACCGACGACAGCGCCTCCTCTAATAAATGCGGAAAAAAAGAGTAATATAGTTGTGTATCGTCTTCATACATGTGAAATTTACAGTGCTTTAAGCAGAGCCAATGCTGTTAGTGTATAGAGAAAACAAAAGAGGGCCCAGTATCGAACCCTGTGGAACCCCCGACAAAACCACTCTGGAGTCAGATATTTTCGACTGGTATTTTACCCTTTGCTGTGTGTTACCAAAACCGATAAAATGTAAAATGGACAAAAGAATTTTATGATTAATGTTGTCAAACGCTTTTGAAAAATCTAAAAGTACAAGTACCGTTAGTACTGATCTATAACTTTGTTAGTAGTCTGTAATAAACGTGTTCGATGTTTTACTTTCTTGACTGATAATTAGACTACCTAAAGTTCTTGCTGTGGTCACACAACGTCGCGGACCGCGATCCTAACCATCTCAGAATGTTCTATAGGGTATGTCACAATAAGTCTAGAATCTGGCGCCCTGAATTATTGGTTTGCTACCGCTTATAATGCTTGCGTAGACTTGCTATATTGCTATATTCTTTGTGCTTGCAACCTCTCTGTGGCATCCTGTTATGAGTTAGTTTCTATGTTAGTAAGTTAAGACGTTAATTTTTGACACTTACTTTTATTGTTACGCTTAACTCAAAACTCATGTAACATACCTTTTTCTACGACCACGCAACGACAAATATATTGTTAGTTAAGGATTACCAAAATTAAAGTTTACACTTTACTATTTAAAAAAAATCTATAAAACTTTTGACCCAATCATATCAGATTATACGGATCATCTGGTAAGCCCTAAGAAGTGGTAATCCAGCAAAATGATTTTAATAGAAATAGTAACTAAACCAAGCATCTGATACCAAATACAGTGAAACCTCTCCATAAAACCAACACTAACGGGGAATCTGAAACTGTGCGTTATAGAGAAGTATCAAGATGTTTTTGGTATACAATAAAAAATGGATGTTTGGAATTTATAGTTTTGTTAATATTTGATGCAATAAACACATTTTAAGTTTTTATGATTATAATTCTATATCCTTTGGGTGCAATGTAGTAGTTTGCAGTTATTCGTAGCACCGCTGCAGAAGTTTAAAAAAGTGTTTAATTTGTGTATCGAGTGTTGGCTGGTTTTTTCCAAAATTGTGTACTATGTTCGGGCAGTGCAATTTGAGCCTTGTGAGCTAGAGGTAGGGAGCGACCTTCATGAGCAGCAGTTGGAGCCCTAGGTTGAGGCAAAGGCTGAATTGGAGGTGTTTTTCACAGCGGTCGAACTACAGCAGTCGTTTTGCAGGGCGTTCAGCTGCTTGTATAAGGCCAACGAAGATAGAGTGGCCCATTCATCGTGGGACTTGCTGGGGCTCGAGTTAAGCTTAAGTTTCCATTGCAAAAGCAACATAAAGGTCAAGAAAGTTTATTCTAAAGTGAATTCCAAGCGTGGCGTCGGTTTTATGTGCACTTTAGGCAGAAGCATCATCTGAGTGTTTTTTGTTTGTGACGTGTATTTACTTACTGTAATTGTTATTACCTAGGCAACCCTATAATTACGCAATCATAGTTAATTTGCAAACAATAGTGAACTCGTTTTGCGAATTGTGAGGTTGGATCGCCATATTTGAATTAATTTCCCTTTAGTTGAATAAATATCCAGTATTGTAGCGATCCTAGTAGTTACATCAGAATTATACAAAATGTGTACAATTAATTTATTAAATGAGATAGAGTCATTTATTTAAATTATAATATCCACAACAAATAAAAACCGTTGTAGTATATTAAACGAATCATAACGCATTTGAAGATTTTCTATTTCTGTACATGGCACATCATACCACGCTTCTTTTACACAATGGATCTTCTGTCGAGTTATAGCGTTTAATTTTTTATGATTTTGTTTATCTCCTCGTTTCTCTTCGTTTATCCACGAGTTCCAGAATATCATTTTTTATTCACTTATATGTTGTGGCTTGTTTGTCAGTTTTTAGATGTTTTCTGCTGGGTAGAATAAGAACTGGTTTCAAAAGCTCCCACTGTTCATTCAAATTCAGTTCTCTTATATTTTCTTTACTTCCTTCTTTAGGTTATTTCTTATGTTTTCGTCTCGCAAGTACATCGATTTGTTTACTTTTGAGTGTAGATGACGTTTTCTTCAAATTTTACTTTCGTACTTGGCTCAAAAAGTGGCCAGATGGATGACACGTCCGCACCTGGACAGGTCTTGACTAATGTGATGCAGTTTTTATATCGTTCAGCAATTATTATAGTAAATTTGATTTCTTACAATGTTTATTTCGTCATGTTGGGATTATTTTAAAATTGTATTAAGCGTTCACCACGTTTATTTCTTATTCCTAAACAGTGTTCTCTCTCCTATTAATTTTAGCACCTCACACCTTCCAACGTTGGCATTAAACTCCCCAATATGATGCTAATGTCTCTATTTTTTTTAATTTCAATGCCTTTTTTACTTTTTCATGAACGGCTTCGATTTCTTCGTTCTCTTTCTCAGTTGTAGAGGAATACACTCAGATTAGGTTTAGTTTCCCATGTCTAGTTTCCAATGGTAGTATCATAACTTGCTCTATGTGTGCTATGGATGATGTGCTCACCTTTTCCTTAACTGTGGTTGCTACCTTCTAATTCCATTTCTTCTGGAGTAGCGTACTATATAATCTTCCATTGAACATTAATCCAAATCGGTCCACCTTACTTCGCTAAGTTCTAAAATATTCAGTAGTTATATCCCTAGTGCATTCTGTATATTCGAGTATTTCTCAAGAACGCGAAGCGTTCGAGAGAAATACTCAAATTATACAGAATGCAAGCGCGGAATATTGAAAGACTAGTTCTCGAAGAAATGTCATCCTTTGTATACCAACCACACTATTCATTTTTACAGAGTTTTCAGTTTTCTTTCTGAAATTTCTGGTGTACCTAGCTGGTTTGCTTTTCTTCTCGCAAATACTCGATATTGCACTTATGCAAATACCTGGGTATTGCACTTGTGCAAAATATTCGCTGTATTCGACTCTGATTGGTTCAAAGTTTGGAAATTGATTAATGGGATTGCTTTATATTATCTGAGGGGAATAGTCATGTTCATTCTCTGCAATTTTCGAATAATATTACAGGTTTGTGTCATCCAAGCCGGGGATACTTATCGCTCCCTGACCATTTAAAGTCTGTCGGGGACGGGAAGCCGTTATTTTTATGTTGCATACCATATCATTCTACTAGAAAAACTGATAAAGTGGTTTCTCGTCACCTTCCTCATTGCAGCTCACTCAGAATCAGATGCTGCAGCTAGTTTTGATCCACCTAGGGTATTTTACTTTCCTGATGCCCTCTATTACTGACGGGCGTTCCACTATCCGTCACCTGGAGAGGCACCCGATCGAGAATCTAACAACCCCACATCAGTTGAAATACATACATTAACAACAAATTACATAAGTGATCAAAGGTATTCTATCTACCTATCTATTGAGATGGTCTTAAGCCCTGAATCGCATATCTAGAGCATAGCTAATTAATGAATAGGTCATAAAGCTCAGAATGGGAGATAGAATTTAATGGCAACAAATAAAATAAAATCAAATTTGAATTAGCAATCAAATTGGCAAACCTAATAGGAATGGGACCACAATATTTAATTAGTTTAGAATATTAAAAGGGGATGGTAAAATGCAAAAGCCAATCCATGTATTAGTAATTCGATTATGAAAAGAATGATCACATGCTTGTCGAGGTAAATTGCAAGTCAGAAATCGTTGTATAAATTTCTCTTTGAGCATATTCTTGAAAGGTATAAAAATGCAGAAGGTAAAACAGAGTGCAAAGAGCACACAGGAATAAATCTGAAGGCAAATAAAGGGAAGAAAATGAATAATTAACATGCAAGATTATTTGAAAATCCGAACATTAATTTGATGCAGGAGTGGAAAAATGAAATGGACTTTTAGTTGAACTCTGAAGTGTTTCTTGTGGAAGTTCACGAAAGGAAGAACTGATCAGTGAGAACGTAGTGAAAAAGGATTGTTAATAAGTGCGGGACACAGTTATGTGAAAGACAAAATTAACAAAAGTAATGGACAAATTTAGTAGATAAGCAAAAGTTTGTAAAAAGATTAGTTTTAAGATGTTTAATTGGTAGAAGGAATTGTTTTGACTAGATTTATATTGATATGCAATTGTTTTAACAATAACTTAGGGGAGACGATTGAAATAAAATTGCTGGTGTCAGCTTAAAAATTGGCTGGTGTTTAATTTAAAATTTAGTACCTTTTGCATACAGTTACAGCCTTAAAATTTCACCAGAGTGCTATTTACGTGGTCGTGTTCACGCACAAATGAAGGCAAGAAAATCCAACGCCTAAAGTTAATTGTCAACGTTCGGCACCGATTCCGATCCTGCGGCAGAACTTCGAGGCACAGTCTCGACTCATTTGAGGACATCCCGGACCGGTTTTGCAGTTCCAGCGATAGCAGGCGAGCCCTACGAGGACCACATCAACACCGCACATCCGGCATCCGACTCCAAGAGAAGATCTGGGCACATTCTTGCTGCGGCCGAGGTTCGGACGGGCATGCAAAGAAGGTTTCGCAGGTTAGTGGTGAATCCAATATAAATTATACCAATGTGTACCTGCTGAGAAGCTGCTTAAACGTCGCTGTATAACAGAGCCCAGGCGAATTATTTCCTTGTAAAAATTGAAATTGAAAAATCCAAGTGCAGAAGTGAGGTTAGGATCCTTCCTTGGCTTGGGCTTAAAAACAATCAAGGTGCGGTTGTTGCCTGAAAGAAACAAAAGATAGCTACTGACGCTACTAGAAAGCGGGAAATGATGAATTTACCTGTGAGATTTACTCATTGAGTTGTATTTAATTAACTAAAAACCACCAAACGACAATCACTTGATTGAACTTTCAGAAACGTAATTTCATTTAGATCAGCGGGTATCTGAACTACGTACATGGGCGTACGCTAGATTTTTCAAAAAGGTAATTGGGGACCCACACCATGTGTTAAGATCTCTGCTTACCTGAGCTAGCCAACATTAATTTAATTTACAATTAGATTCTATCTAAAAGTAGGGGCATACGAGCATCAATTCAAGTCAAACATAAAGTAACTCACAATAATTATCCCTGAGCGTTTCATAAATCTGTAATATTTGCTGAACCCAAAAGAAATTTATGTTAGCGATGGGAGGCTCTAACTAAATTTTATTTTAAATATTAATTATATAGTAAAGCCGTATAACCATCACAGCATTATCTGTGGCTTCAAAGTTCTCGTGGACCATCGCTTCCTTTCGGTTTCCAAGCCTGTTCTTTGCCGAGGGCGGTGGCTACCCGCCTGTTCCACCCCTTGGTACCATAATCAGGGGCGCTCGTCTCTTACATTTCTTTTACTATCTTAACTATCTGTGACCATTCTTTCCTGTCTTTAGTTTTTTGTTTCCTGTTTTCCTATTCCTTTTCTCTTAAATCCTCTTCCACTAAGTCTATCCATCTTTTCCTCGGGCGTCCTTTCCCTCTTTTACCTTCCAACTTTCCGTGCAAAGCTCTTTTTGTATATCTTCCATCTTCCATACGGCTTACATGTCCCAACAAACTTATCCTTCTGCTTTTTATTTCCATCTGTATACTTGGCCTTTCAAGCAATGTCCTTAGCACTGTATTTGTACTTATTCTCCATATATTGTTTTCACACACGGGACCGTATATCCTTCTTAACACTTTCCGTTCCCATACTCCCAGCATGTCTTCGTCTTTTTTCGTTAAGTTTCACGTCTCTGAGGCATACATAACTACCGGTCTTACCACTGTTATATAAATCTTTATTTTGGAGTTTCTTGAGAGCTTCTTTGATCTAAACATTTCACTTAATGCATAAAAGCATCTATTTCCAGCTAGAATTCTGGCATTTACATCTAAAACTGTTTCGTTTTTTGCCGTGATTATTGAGCCTAGGTATTTAAAGCTATCGACCCTATGCCTTCTGCCGCTTCTTTAAAGAATACATATATTTCCTCCAAATCTTCCTTCCTCCTACTTATTACATCCACATCATCTGCATATGCCAATAATTGACTACTTTTATTAAAGATGGCATTACTGTTATTATATGCTTGGTTCATTTCATGCTTTTTAAAGCAGATTTAATGGCTTACTACGCTTGGTGAATTTCCAGCTTATATATGGTCAGATATATTAGGATGCAATGTTTATATTGGTGGTTTTTCAGACCTGTTTTTAAATAAAATATGTGAAATTTAATTCTCGTAGACAAACAATACATTTGTTGTCGTGATGCCTTGAAGAAAGGTGTAATGACGATGTGATGAACTATACATTTCCATTTCGTAGTGACTAAAAACCAGTGAACGGAACTTGGTGTGATAATAGAAAACAAGTGTTTTAATAGCGTTGATAGAAATAATCTGTACGTAAGCCTAAAAATGAATTTGGAAGAATTTAAAAGAATAAGTGAGTACCTTTTCTTTATTAAGTAAAAGTTTGCCGTTATATTTATTTATTTTAGTCGTCAAATAGTTAAGGATTCCAAAGGATTCGCCACTATGTTTCTATGCAGGAATTTATTTGGAAATGAGTGTCTTTGCATTGATCTGATCGTTTGAGAAAGTAGCTCAAACAAATCGTATACCAAACGGATGAACAGCTTTACTGTTATTGCATTTAAATGTTAAAGCTTAGTAGATTAATGGGCTATTTTAAGTATATTGTAAAACACAGTGTTTTTAATTATAGGCATATTCTGGGCTCAAATTAAGATCAGCTATTTGTATTTCGGTAACTTATTGTCAAACAACCAGTGATGAAATAAAAAATGCCATTAGAGTTATTTATCCAATTGCCAACAACTGGTCGTAATAAGGGGTATTGACAAATAACCTACAGAGTTGTTTAGCTATAAGATAATAACATTAGCAGCAACGCCCAAAATTACTACATTAGCACCTTCTGGCAACACCTAATTCGCATTAAATCACTATTCTTTTGCACCCAAACCTTAATTTAAACCACTTCAATGTGCAATTTCGTAGATGATTAAAATCAGTTATAATAAGAGCCTGAAGCGCAGCCAGCAAGCAAACGCTTCTGTATTTCAACAAGCCGAAAGTAAGACAATAACGTTTAGAAACAGAAGCTGTAATTTGGAGCAGTTAACTGGCCATTTGTTCGCAATTTGCAGGTATTCTTCTGCCAGCGCTTGCAGTTAGTTCAATTAATTGGCCGGCTTTGAAAACATCGACTATGAAATGATTACGCAAAGAAACTGGCATTCTGCGGTTGGTATTTCGTGTGTTGGGCACGGATTTTGCACTTTTTGGGCGCGTCTTCTAGGCATGAACACTTCGATGATTTCAGGTAGATCGAGCTAGCGATTAATATTTATAACTGCACTCAAACTTATCTCCAAGATTTACATTGTATAATATCCTAAGAGGTTTATAATAGCGGGTTGCAAAACGTTCGCTATTGTAATGCATATATCCATTTGCTTGCCTACTTTCTGACCTTATATTTGAAATTTCGTCACAGCATTATGAGTAAACGCTTAATATTTTCAATGTTTCTAGGAGCAACATGTTTAAAATGCGGATTCGCGTACGCAATATGGAAATTGCTCGATGCACTTTTCCTTGCGTTCTAGAAATCCTTCAAGAAAGTGATAAAAATAAAGATTGGCAGGTTGATGTGGTACTGTAAATGAAAAAATTACTGAGGTCAAAGAGCTCAACGCAAGTAATTAATGGCGGAGGAAGCGCCGATTGCCTCAAGAGGCTCCAGGACTGATAATTAATAAGATGGATGATAAAATCAGCTGAAATTGTTTTTGTAACCAATCATTTTTAATACCCGATTATAATTAGTGAGCGTAGGTGAGCGGCATTTGTTTCAGTGCCGATCACTATTTTTTTTCTTGCAATACTAATAAGCAGCGCGTTTCAACGTCCCATCGTAATTAGAATTATTAGTTTTAGAAAGTGAGATCGTCCAGTATTAAAGCATAAAGTGCAGGGTCGAATTTCCGCATAAGTAATTGAATTTTTTGCTCCGCTTAACCTTAGAATTCTGGAATAATTAAATTCCCATGTTAATGGCCCCATCAGAAGTAAAACAATATGATTTAAGTTTGACGATCTTAATTCACGGCCGAATGTGAAGATTCCAGACTATTAACCTTAAAGCTGGAAAGGCAAATGTCAGCAGTGGGAATGTCTCGACTATTTTCAAAACGGCCAAAAGGTTCCTCGTTGCGGCGCCATTTATGTTTCATTTTCAGAAATTGTAGATCAGGCTCCTCTGTTTCGGTACGTATTACACAATAGCTCTGTTATTTACGAAATTTACATATTGCGACAAATATAGCTTATATGGAGATTAGTTATTTACACTAAGGAAGAAATACTATACTTCCTTGTTTTTCTGAGGCTTTATATGGTAATCACTAATGGGCCAGTAAAATATTTAAGCATTTCGATGTGCTTTCGGCAAAATTTAATTTATGGGCGTACAAGAAAAGATGATTCAAGCAAGTGAATAATTCATTATTCTTTCACATTTAATTTATTTATGAAGCTAATAGAATTTCACACCAAATTGTTCTCTTTCTAATACAGTTAATTATTTAACCTACAAAATTTACGTAAAATTGTATCAATAAAGTAAAAAAGTAGAATGTATCTGCATTAATAATATATTTATTTACATCTTAAAATTTTCTAATTCTAAGAGTTTATTTCAAAACTAGTATATATACGTTGAGCAAGGAGAAAGCATATTTTTTATATTTTAGGTTACTAATAATAATATTAGCAATGAAGGTGGCTCAAAAGTAAAGCCTCTGGTTGTGGGCCAGAAAATTTGTGTTCAAACTCCAACTCCAACGTCCATGCAAATATTGTATCAATTTTACAGCGATTCCGCAATGGGCGTTGGCAACGGTTGGGTTTTAATGACTAAATAGGTTGTCTACAGTACCACCAATGTGGATTACCACAGGTTTGGAGTTTTCCCACTCTCTGACAAATGTGTTAAACGGTCACTGTGGACAACCACGGATGTGAATTTAGATATCACTACAAATGTCACCAACGCGCGACGACTGGAACTACCACTGATTTCGTTTACTACAACTTTAGGAACTTTATATCCAATGGCATCGAACCGAAATACCGCCGATCCGCTTGTATTACAACATAAACTATCTCAAAGAGGAGAGGCTGATGCCCTCGCAGTAGGTATGTTAACAACGAGGCTGACAACGAAGGAACGAATAATAATATTAAGAAGAGTGTACAGGGAAACTAAGAGAGCGACTGAGAAAGAGAGAGAGAAAAAGAGAGAGAGAGAGAAAGAGAGAAATGTCGCTAGACAATCGATAACAGTAGAAAATGAGAGACATTACAAAGAAATAAGAAACAAAGCAAAACGAGTGTTGAGAATAATAAAAAAGCGTAGAAAGGGTAGCAAATAGAACAGGATAAATATATAGAAAATTTCACAGCATGCCATTGGTGGGACAATAACGAAAATCTCTTAGGAGAGGAGTTGGAAAGCTGAGGCAGATGTAAGCAACATTTTATAACAATGGTTGACGGTAAACTACAGAGAAGAGCAGCACAAAGAATGATGTAGAAGAGCAAATGTAACTATACGGAAACAAATAACTACAAAGCAACAGACAAGAACTAAAGTAAATGTGGCGAAGAATAAAAAGGGCTTTAAAGGAAAGCAACTAGAACAAAGGTGAAGAAACAAAGGGACACGAAACTTCTATGGTAAAATTAATAAGCCAAAAATAAAGAGTCTTAGAGCATGCCATTGCAGAGAGAATTGCTGAAATCTGTTGGGAGACGAGCTAGACATTTTAGGCAAATATAAGCAACAATTTATGGCAGTGTATGTAGGAGGAGGATAGACCTGAAGAAATTGTTGAAAAGACTAAAGAAAGCTTATAAAGAGAAGCAAATAGAACAGCTAGAGGAAAGGTATATGAACAAAGAGATGCGAAACTTTTACCATGAAGTTAAGAAGACAAATAAAGGGTTTCAAAGCATATCATTGGTAAGACAATGGCGGAAAACTGTTAGGAGACGAGCTGAAAAATGTATGCAAATACAAGCAACACTTTATATCAATACCTACTTAATGAAATACAGGAGGAAGATAGCACAGAGAATGAAGTGGAAGAGTAAAAACTTCCTATAGATGAGGGAATAATACCTAATCCAACAAAAGAAGAGCTTAAGAAACTGTTAAGAAGAAACAAATGGGCTTATATAGAAAAGCAAATAAAACAGATAGAGTAAAGGTATAGGAACAAAAAAAGGGCGGAAATCTGTTTGCAGACGAGCTGCAAATTTTAGGTAGATATAAGCAATACTTATAACAACACTTGCGAGATGCTCCATTTTTATGAATCGAGATAAAAACCGATGTAGTCCAGTCTGAAGGCTATTTTCCACTTTTCCAAACCTTATTACAAATATCCAGTAGCCACTTGATTCGCTGTTCTCCCATAGGTGTAACTCTGAAGGGATGCTACCTCTACCCGGTGACTTGTGGGGCTTAGGGCCTTTACTGAATCCTCTACCTCTCGCTCTAAGATTTCTGGCTCAAGTTTTATGTTTTCGGTTCTGTTTTCAATTCACTAGTTCCTTGACTTAAATTCTCTTCCAAGAATTTTTACTTTATTGAATTTATACTTCTGTGTTTCTTTTATCATTTGCTACTAACTGTCTTTCCTTCGTCATAAGTTTCTTGGTGATTTCACTTATCTTTCCCGCTTGATATTGCCGGTTTTGTTTTGCTATTCTATTTCCAACTTTTGTTAAGATTTCTGTCATTATTTCGTTAATTTATCTACCTTTTTTTTCAGGTTACTGGGGATACATCATTTCTTTCTGATACACTTATCTTTTTATTTTGAATTTTCAGATGTTTACTTTTGCTATTTTTATTTCTTGTTAGTTTCACATTTCCCACTATTCTTTCCTGGCGAACCAATAGTCACTGTTTGTGGTAAATTTATTTAATACCGCCACACACATCACAATATATTTATGTATGTAAATAATGTAATTTACTTCGTTTTTTGTTTTTCCACGTAGCCTAACCGCATCCATCCAAGGTGGCTTCATTATTATTATTATTAAATAAATTTTAATTCATTAAAAATCAAACATGAACAGAATTGGTACTTTAATCATCGTTACAGTAAAAATATTATTAGAAGACAATGTGCAATGAGGTTGTATTCAGTTCAACATGCCATGATATTGTTAATGAAGTTGAGGGTAATAATACAGTTATAAGAAGTCACGTAACATGCCTAAGAGCATAAAGCAACCTGTAAGCTTTTTCAAGACAAAGTGATAGTGCTTATAGCCTGTAAAGATGCAAAAATAAGGGAAACTTGCTGTGAATCGTACCAAAGTGAGGTTACCGTTACGATATGTGACATTTCGAAAAACGAACATGTAATACTAAAATCTGTGTACTTACAAATAACAATATGTAGTAGGTTACTTAGTAATACTTGTGAATCAAAAAAGCAATAGCCAAGTGAAGCCAAGCCAAATTGTTGGGACTGGCTCCGTAATAAGAAAATGCTGTAAATCTTCGATAAATTAAATAATTTGAGTTCGTCCTATTATTGAAATCCGGGTAGGAGCTAGTTGTGTATAAAAGGAGTATTTTCGGTGATTAGTGTAATAGCCGATGTTGGAGCAACGACGCCCAGATTGCAGCACTACAACGATTTGGATGAAACAGCAGCGATTTTGGGCCAGCGTTGGAGGCCCGAGAGCAAGTACGAGGTCCAGCAGCAACACTGGGGCTCAGCAGATGCAGCGAGCAGCAGGGCGAGCCACCCAAGCATCGAGGTTGAGGCAGCAACCTGCATCGTGGACCACAGTGGTACCAGCGAGCAGAACTACAGTGCACAGAAAGCTCAAGCGAGGTTTTGGAACCAGTTGGCGTCCTTTTCTGAAATTGGATCCAGTCATCCTTGGATTGAAACGGCGTTGATTTACTGGCTTAGTTGCCGATAAACAGGTATTGCTTAGGTAAGTGATTACAACAATTTCATTGTTACTTACGTGTGACGTAATTATTAATATCTGTCTTTGATTAAAGTAAACTTGTGCCGTTTTGTAAACATTTATTTGAGGATAGAATATGAGAAAGAGCATTTGCCGTAATAGTACAGATATCATACAACTGAGTAATATTTCAATTGTGTAGCAACTCAACCCTGAGATACGAGATTTCGAACCGGAGAGCTAGTCGGTACAGAAGCATTAATATTGCGATAAATAAATTATTAAAGGGCATCATATCTGATAATAACATTGTATTCAATTCAAATGAACATTTTTGATTAACCACACAAATACAGTTATATAACAATTCTGTGGTCAATGCTAAAATTATATTGATATGATAGAATAATTTATTATTTACAATCAAAATAAATCATAAACAGCTTTAGACCATGGCAATATATCTTATGTTCTTTTAGGAAATGTAAAAGTGTGTACCCTTTATTATTTCGAAGCCCTATGCTACAGGGTGTCTCAGAAAAAAATTCACTTTTAAAAACGCCATAACTTCTTTATTATTAACTTATTTACATAGATAATTATAACAGTTGAAAAAAGAATCTTTTCAAATTAAGTAAGAAAAATTACATCGGTTAGATGTTGCCCCTGTCGGCGTATGCACTCTTCCAAACGTACCCTTGCATTTTCCATTAGTTTCTTGCCTCTCAACTTCATGGACTCGTAAGATTAAATGACGAAGCGTGGTTCCAGCAGGATGGAGCCACTAGTCATACGGTAGCTATTACTTTAGAAACCGTAAGAGAGCTATTTCCAGAAAGATTAACTTCTTAAAGAAGAAACATTAACTATCCCCCAAAAGCTTCTGACTTGACTCGGCTGGATTTCTTTTATGGGGTTATCTCATGAGTAAAGTTCGGGCACTTTATTCCATGGAGGAACATGGCCTGAGAGCAGGGTGTATACTGTATAATAATCCACGTGGAAATTTACAACATTTTAAAGACCATATTCGGGAAGAAATCATGCCGGTGGAACTTCGTCAACGCATAATGGCAAACGAAAGGGTGCGTTTGAAAGAGTGCATATGCCGCCAGGGGCAACATCTAGCCGATATAATTTTTTGTACTAAATTTACGAAGATTTTTTTTTTCAATTGTTATAATTATCTATGAAAATAAGTTAATAATAAAAGAAATTATGGCGTTTTTAAAAGTGAATTTCTTTCTGAGACACCCTGTATAAGATCCAACCGGTATTTCGCGTTTCTCTTGATTCTCGTCCTACTGCGCATTGAAGTCTCCTATGATCAGTTGGCATCTACAATTCCCTTTTAAGTTGTAAACAACCACTCACTTCTTCACGCATCTGATCTATTTCATCATCAGCATATTCTGTTGTCGGTGCACACATTTGTATTATTTGTCGTACGTTTGGTATTGATAATTATATCACTGTCTTTTCTGATACAGTTTCACATTTTATAATTATCTTTTTGATTCTTCCATGCCACCTTTAAGTTCTTAATCATTGCCTTTATGATGCTACAAGTGCCCCGAAGTAGAAAGGGGAGAGAAATCCCCCACCACTTTTAATTCGATTAAGCCACGCCCCCTTAATTCGCGGTTTTATTCGCGGATTTCGCGGTTTTAATTTTAATTCGCGGATTGACCCAATTAATTTCGCGGTTTGATCTAATTAATTTCGCTGTTTGATCTAATTAATCACATATGAAGTTTGATATGTAATTTACATATGTGCTACTGATTAAATTACGCGAGGCCATTTTTAATTTGCTTCCGGAATTACGCGTCGGACTTTGGCGGCCATCTTGGATTTCTGGCGGGAATATTTGAAATTTGAATTTTTACCGATTTTTTTCTAAGTTTAATTTTTTGAATTTGAATTTCCCGGGGGTGTCGGCCATCTTGGTGCGCGCGCACTTCTCACGGCGGTTGTTTTTAAATTTCGCGGAAATATTTGAAATTCAAACTGGTGGATCTATTTCGCTCTTCGAAGCTGCTGTCTCTCTCTTGCATTCACTCGTGGAAATATTTAAATTTAAAAAATCTATTTGCGGCGGACCCGAGTGGGAATCGAACCCTAGTTTTCTGGTTAACAGCCTTAGCACCTTACCGTTGCGCTATCGAGGCGACTTGGAAATATAGGCATTGAACAAGACGTCATTTCGCAGCTGTGCCGTCACACCGTTCGAGTTGAAACAAATTATTTTTTCGAATATATAAAATATAAGAACGGAATTGTGCCGTCTAGGGCCTTAGAAACTTGTTAATAATTTTAAAAAATTGACTTTGTAACTAGTTTTGCTGTAATTAATTTAATATGAGTGACGCTATCTCACTCAGTCCCATTGATTTTCTACAGCTTTCTCTTTTCCATCCCGTTTGCTACCTATGCGTAATTACAAAAGACGTTATCGCTCCAGGCAGACTTTCTATTTAGCCGGCGATTGTGTAGGGCTTTTAACCGTTGCATAGAATTCGAAAGTTTTATTTAACGTGCCTAAACAGGATTGTTTAGAAGACTGTAATTATAATTAGCATCGTAATGGAATGCACCAAGATTTAAATCAGCATGCATTGTTCGTCTGGATCGAGCAGTACGTACTCCAACGGTTTCTAGTCTTGCTTGGTTGACAGACGACAGAATGCACGGTTACCGGTCAGCGCAGCCAACGGCTTGGCGCTAAAATCCCTGTGACACAAAATCTAGTGGGATAAGCTTGCCTGGTTAATAAACCACTCTAGTTCGTATGATTTTTGTCGCTTTTAAAAATAAATAGACATTATTTTTTTCGTGCTTGAGTTTTATAATTACGCTGAGCCCTTTGTGGCTTGATTACGTCATGCCGAAGCCTGCTAGTTTAAAAATTAAATGGGGGATAAGAGGTAAAGCCAGATCGTAAATATAAAAACGAGTTACAAATTTGATTTTAATATATTCCTGAAATACTAAGTATGAAAAAGTCTTGGTTTTAAAGGTTTGAACATTGTACCACTTAGCTGTTCTAACATTATACTTCCATATACATATTATAAATAAATTTTAAATGTTATTTTCGACTGAGTTTTAGCTTCTTATAAATTACAACAGTGCCCTCGCCCATATAAAATAAGACATACGCATTAAATAAATGTTTTTATTGTATAAGAATGGTTGTCCCCCATAATTTTGAATAAAAATCACACAATTTCGTTGAAAAATGTTCTGTTTCACTTAAAATTTTACAAAACTGACATCATGTCACTTGAAATTATACAAAAAACGACATTTTTAGCCAATAAGCGATAAAAAATACGACATCCCACATCATTTCACTTAAAAATTATCACGTTTCGTCTTACAAAACGCTTTATAATAAAGAAAATGATGTAAAAACAGTTGTAAGAGTTATTTCTAAGCATAATTTTGCAAATGTTGTACACTTTTTCTCTAACTTGTGGCAGTTTTAGCAAGATTTGAATAAAAAACAGCCATTTCTGCAGCAATTTTAGTAAGATCTGAATAAAAACATGCAATTTCCAAAGCATTTCGTTTAAAATGTTAGAAAATCGACATCATCTCCCATGAAAATTTATAAAAATCGGCATCTTGTCACATTAAATTCTGTAAAAACGACAAAAACAATATTTTTTTCACAACTTTCATTGAAAAATAGTAAAATTTTACAAAAATACGTCTGTGCTGACGACAAATGAAAATAAATTTGAATAGAAACACGCAAAAATTACGAAAAGACGTATGTGTCGACCCCCAAAGTAACAAAAATTTGAATAAAATCACGCAATCATACAGCATCTCACATAAATTTTCGCAAATATCGACATCATGTCACATAAATTATACAAAAACTGTCATCACGTCACTTGAAATTATACAAAAAACGATATTTTATTCAACACACGATGAAAATTGAACAAAAATCACGCAATTACAAGCCATCTCACATAAATTTTCACAAAAATCGACATCATGTTACATAAACTATGCATAATTTTGCAAATGTTTTACACTTTTTATAAAATGCATCGCTCAAAATTAAAAGAAATAGCAATTTCGTTGAAAAAATCTACTACCACAATCATTTCGATAAACAAAATTCAAAAAATCTTATACTTTTGACGGAAATATATGTATGTTGACCACAAATTAACATAATTTTTAAATAAAAACGCGCAATTCGTTGAAAAAAATATTCTGACACCACCAAAACACGCAATTTCATTGAAAAATATCATCATAACACTTGAAATTATACAAAATATATGTATGTTTATCACAAATTAACATAAACCTGAATAAAAACACGTAATTTTGTTGAAAAAATGTTCTGGCCCCTTCATTTCACTTAAAATTTAACAAAACTGCCATCATAACACTTGAAATTATACAAAATATATGTATGTTGATCACAAATTAACATAAACCTGAATAAAACACACAATTTCGTTGAAAAATTTGCAAATGTTTTACACTTTTTTATAAAATGTATCGCACAAAATTAAAAGAAATCACAATTTTCTAAATTATATCACGCTATTATGAAATCGTAGATTGATTTTTTGAAATTTTACACTTTGTAACTGTAAAATAACTGCAAATACTAATATTTTAGCTTTAGACTTTGTAATTATTGTAGATTCGAGAAAAAACAAAGCAGAGTAGAAATAAAAAACACAAACACTTTGTAATAAACAAATATATTGTTCTTATTTCGTATAATACTTAATAATATAAATATAAATGTACAGCAGAATGTCTTATTTCTAAAAATTCGCTAGCAATTTACAAAACTGTACTTTGAGGTGCACGACATTTCAAATTAAAAAGACTGCAAGTAATAAAATCAGAAATTCATTGTGTAATTTTAAAGTTTAAGATGCACCCAATCTAGAATTCCCTTCGTTTTTGGTGATGATGACATCTGCCTTAGAGGCGTTTTTCTAACGGCCCTTTTTTGGAGGCGTTTCCTTATCGATGTTCTTCTGACTGAACCTTTTTGATGTGGACTTGGATGAGTAGCTGGTGTTTTTAATTTATATTCTAAATCAGACTCGCAGTTATCAGTTTCCATTCCGGTTTTTCCTATAGTACCAGTCGGGGTTGGCTTCTTTTGCTGTTTAGGTTTAGCTAGCAGCACATTAGGAACGTTAAGGTCTTTGATGTAATCAGCAAACTGTAGGCGTCCGGGTGGATTAATAGTTTTTCGAGGCCGCAGAATGTCATGAATTAAATCGACTATGTTAGACGCCGGTAAAATTTCACCCTTTATAGTAACGGTGCCCTTGTGATCCCAGTTCACATCGCTTGAGGTACTCAAAATGCGTAGGAAAACTTCAGCTTTTTTCTTAAAAGTTTTGGGAAGTGTAGATAAAATAACGGCATTTGATAGGTTGTCACTGGTTGTTTCAATAGGTATTTTGATTGGCTGCCGCGCCTGGTTTGTGAAATGAAGGAATCGTTGTAAAACCTGATTGTACTGGATCCATTTATCGTGATCAGTTAATTTGGACTTTAAAACTTTTTGCATTTCGTCATCAAGCTGTGATAATATATTTTTCTCCGCATCATCGCCAGACTTAAGACGTTGGACAAATTCCGGCGATACAATCAACATCTTCCGCTCTTTGCCCATTTTAGTCGAAAAGGCGCTCAGTCGTTTGTTCTGGTAGAGCCGTCGTGAATAAACTAGCTTAAAATCAAGACTTTCATAATAAATATATAAAAAAAAATATGACAGGTACGGGAATCGAACCCGTATTCTCTCTCGAGATCAGAACTTGAATCTGACGCCTTAACCATTCGGCCAACCTGCCTCCCTATATAAACGAGCACTCTCTGCATAATTAAGAAAAACATATAGTTTAAAAAGCCTTCTGCATGCAATTTCAAACAATATTTCATATAAATTAAGCCATGTACAAATTTCTAAATCGGTTTTGATATATATTTTATCGAAAGACTTGACCCTCAGCTACCGTTTTATTATTTGTCGTGATTCGTCATCGATGAATTTTACAAGTGCCAGCCTGTCTGCTGTGTGACGTACGTAATGTATCCACCCCTTTTTATTTTAAAATTCTATAAAAACAGAGGCCCGACTGATGCCGCACTAACACGTTTTAAACCATTGTACTCTGTTACCTGATGCGGCAGCAGTTTGGACCTCTGATTTTATAGAATTTTAAAATAAAAAGGTATGGAAACATTGCATGCGTCACATCGCAGGCAGGATGGCACTTGTAAAATTCATCGATGACGAATCACGACAAATAATAAAACGGTAGCTGAGGGTCAAGTCTTTCGATAAAATATATATCAAAACCGATTTAGAAATTTGTACATGGCTTAATTTATATGAAATATTGTTTGAAATTGCATGCAGAAGGCTTTTTAAACTATATGTTTTTCTTAATTATGCAGAGAGTGCTCGTTTATATAGGGAGGCAGGTTGGCCGAATGGTTAAGGCGTCAGATTCAAGTTCTGATCTCGAGAGAGAATACGGGTTCGATTCCCGTACCTGTCATATTTTTTTTTATATATTTATTATGAAAGTCTTGATTTTAAGCTAGTTTATTCACGACGGCTCTACCAGAACAAACGACTGAGCGCCTTTTCGACTAAAATGGACAAAGAGCGGAAGATGTTGATTGTATCGCCGGAATTTGTCCAACGTCTTAAGTCTGGCGATGATGCGGAGAAAAATATATTATCACAGCTTGATGACGAAATGCAAAAAGTTTTAAAGTCCAAATTAACTGATCACGATAAATGGATCCAGTACAATCAGGTTTTACAACGATTCCTTCATTTCACAAACCAGGCGCGGCAGCCAATCAAAATACCTATTGAAACAACCAGTGACAACCTATCAAATGCCGTTATTTTATCTACACTTCCCAAAACTTTTAAGAAAAAAGCTGAAGTTTTCCTACGCATTTTGAGTACCTCAAGCGATGTGAACTGGGATCACAAGGGCACCGTTACTATAAAGGGTGAAATTTTACCGGCGTCTAACATAGTCGATTTAATTCATGACATTCTGCGGCCTCGAAAAACTATTAATCCACCCGGACGCCTACAGTTTGCTGATTACATCAAAGACCTTAACGTTCCTAATGTGCTGCTAGCTAAACCTAAACAGCAAAAGAAGCCAACCCCGACTGGTACTATAGGAAAAACCGGAATGGAAACTGATAACTGCGAGTCTGATTTAGAATATAAATTAAAAACACCAGCTACTCATCCAAGTCCACATCAAAAAGGTTCAGTCAGAAGAACATCGATAAGGAAACGCCTCCAAAAAAGGGCCGTTAGAAAAACGCCTCTAAGGCAGATGTCATCATCACCAAAAACGAAGGGAATTCTAGATTGGGTGCATCTTAAACTTTAAAATTACACAATGAATTTCTGATTTTATTACTTGCAGTCTTTTTAATTTGAAATGTCGTGCACCTCAAAGTACAGTTTTGTAAATTGCTAGCGAATTTTTAGAAATAAGACATTCTGCTGTACATTTATATTTATATTATTAAGTATTATACGAAATAAGAACAATATATTTGTTTATTACAAAGTGTTTGTGTTTTTTATTTCTACTCTGCTTTGTTTTTTCTCGAATCTACAATAATTACAAAGTCTAAAGCTAAAATATTAGTATTTGCAGTTATTTTACAGTTACAAAGTGTAAAATTTCAAAAAATCAATCTACGATTTCATAATAGCGTGATATAATTTAGAAAATTGTGATTTCTTTTAATTTTGTGCGATACATTTTATAAAAAAGTGTAAAACATTTGCAAATTTTTCAACGAAATTGTGTGTTTTATTCAGGTTTATGTTAATTTGTGATCAACATACATATATTTTGTATAATTTCAAGTGTTATGATGGCAGTTTTGTTAAATTTTAAGTGAAATGAAGGGGCCAGAACATTTTTTCAACAAAATTACGTGTTTTTATTCAGGTTTATGTTAATTTGTGATAAACATACATATATTTTGTATAATTTCAAGTGTTATGATGATATTTTTCAATGAAATTGCGTGTTTTGGTGGTGTCAGAATATTTTTTTCAACGAATTGCGCGTTTTTATTTAAAAATTATGTTAATTTGTGGTCAACATACATATATTTCCGTCAAAAGTATAAGATTTTTTGAATTTTGTTTATCGAAATGATTGTGGTAGTAGATTTTTTCAACGAAATTGCTATTTCTTTTAATTTTGAGCGATGCATTTTATAAAAAGTGTAAAACATTTGCAAAATTATGCATAGTTTATGTAACATGATGTCGATTTTTGTGAAAATTTATGTGAGATGGCTTGTAATTGCGTGATTTTTGTTCAATTTTCATCGTGTGTTGAATAAAATATCGTTTTTTGTATAATTTCAAGTGACGTGATGACAGTTTTTGTATAATTTATGTGACATGATGTCGATATTTGCGAAAATTTATGTGAGATGCTGTATGATTGCGTGATTTTATTCAAATTTTTGTTACTTTGGGGGTCGACACATACGTCTTTTCGTAATTTTTGCGTGTTTCTATTCAAATTTATTTTCATTTGTCGTCAGCACAGACGTATTTTTGTAAAATTTTACTATTTTTCAATGAAAGTTGTGAAAAAAATATTGTTTTTGTCGTTTTTACAGAATTTAATGTGACAAGATGCCGATTTTTATAAATTTTCATGGGAGATGATGTCGATTTTCTAACATTTTAAACGAAATGCTTTGGAAATTGCATGTTTTTATTCAGATCTTACTAAAATTGCTGCAGAAATGGCTGTTTTTTATTCAAATCTTGCTAAAACTGCCACAAGTTAGAGAAAAAGTGTACAACATTTGCAAAATTATGCTTAGAAATAACTCTTACAACTGTTTTTACATCATTTTCTTTATTATAAAGCGTTTTGTAAGACGAAACGTGATAATTTTTAAGTGAAATGATGTGGGATGTCGTATTTTTTATCGCTTATTGGCTAAAAATGTCGTTTTTTGTATAATTTCAAGTGACATGATGTCAGTTTTGTAAAATTTTAAGTGAAACAGAACATTTTTCAACGAAATTGTGTGATTTTTATTCAAAATTATGGGGGACAACCATTCTTATACAATAAAAACATTTATTTAATGCGTATGTCTTATTTTATATGGGCGAGGGCACTGTTGTAATTTATAAGAAGCTAAAACTCAGTCGAAAATAACATTTAAAATTTATTTATAATATGTATATGGAAGTATAATGTTAGAACAGCTAAGTGGTACAATGTTCAAACCTTTAAAACCAAGACTTTTTCATACTTAGTATTTCAGGAATATATTAAAATCAAATTTGTAACTCGTTTTTATATTTACGATCTGGCTTTACCTCTTATCCCCCATTTAATTTTTAAACTAGCAGGCTTCGGCATGACGTAATCAAGCCACAAAGGGCTCAGCGTAATTATAAAACTCAAGCACGAAAAAAATAATGTCTATTTATTTTTAAAAGCGACAAAAATCATACGAACTAGAGTGGTTTATTAACCAGGCAAGCTTATCCCACTAGATTTTGTGTCACAGGGATTTTAGCGCCAAGCCGTTGGCTGCGCTGACCGGTAACCGTGCATTCTGTCGTCTGTCAACCAAGCAAGACTAGAAACCGTTGGAGTACGTACTGCTCGATCCAGACGAACAATGCATGCTGATTTAAATCTTGGTGCATTCCATTACGATGCTAATTATAATTACAGTCTTCTAAACAATCCTGTTTAGGCACGTTAAATAAAACTTTCGAATTCTATGCAACGGTTAAAAGCCCTACACAATCGCCGGCTAAATAGAAAGTCTGCCTGGAGCGATAACGTCTTTTGTAATTACGCATAGGTAGCAAACGGGATGGAAAAGAGAAAGCTGTAGAAAATCAATGGGACTGAGTGAGATAGCGTCACTCATATTAAATTAATTACAGCAAAACTAGTTACAAAGTCAATTTTTTAAAATTATTAACAAGTTTCTAAGGCCCTAGACGGCACAATTCCGTTCTTATATTTTATATATTCGAAAAAATAATTTGTTTCAACTCGAACGGTGTGACGGCACAGCTGCGAAATGACGTCTTGTTCAATGCCTATATTTCCAAGTCGCCTCGATAGCGCAACGGTAAGGTGCTAAGGCTGTTAACCAGAAAACTAGGGTTCGATTCCCACTCGGGTCCGCCGCAAATAGATTTTTTAAATTTAAATATTTCCACGAGTGAATGCAAGAGAGAGACAGCAGCTTCGAAGAGCGAAATAGATCCACCAGTTTGAATTTCAAATATTTCCGCGAAATTTAAAAACAACCGCCGTGAGAAGTGCGCGCGCACCAAGATGGCCGACACCCCCGGGAAATTCAAATTCAAAAAATTAAACTTAGAAAAAAATCGGTAAAAATTCAAATTTCAAATATTCCCGCCAGAAATCCAAGATGGCCGCCAAAGTCCGACGCGTAATTCCGGAAGCAAATTAAAAATGGCCTCGCGTAATTTAATCAGTAGCACATATGTAAATTACATATCAAACTTCATATGTGATTAATTAGATCAAACAGCGAAATTAATTAGATCAAACCGCGAAATTAATTGGGTCAATCCGCGAATTAAAATTAAAACCGCGAAATCCGCGAATAAAACCGCGAATTAAGGGGGCGTGGCTTAATCGAATTAAAAGTGGTGGGGGATTTCTCTCCCCTTTCTACTCCCCGAGTTAAGGGCTAGAGTTTCCACGCCTCTTTTTATATTTTCGCAAAATCCAACTACATCCCATTTGATCTCTTCTGGATCTTTTACTATTTCTACTAATCTGTCATGTGTCACGACTAATGTTACCTTATACGTTGTTATGTTCATAACTATTTTACAACATGGCTTCTTCCGGATACTTTTGCACCATCTTCTCGGCTGCGTTTCTTTCCGCTGCCTTGGTAAGGCATCACCGAGCGGCCAGCGACTGGGGGCTATTTACTATTTTGATATTCATCGCCATCACCATCGGGGTGGGTTCGAGTCCCATCTTAATTTATGCAATTCTACATCCTAAAAATTCTAGATATCGAATTTCATTTGAATAATTAAAGTTGTAATCGCAAGCGGTTGCTTCTAAAACAGACTGCTGTTTTATATATTAAGAACTAACTCCATCAATACACTATAGTTTCAATTTCGCTTTAGTGATAACATCGCAAGAAGTTAAACATGTAATTTGGCCATGTTAATCGCAAAGGGTAATAGAAACCCAATTAAACCATAAATCACAGAAGCTACTGTTCTCTGCAGCGCCTCTGATCGAATATCTGCGATCAGCTGTTCCGCCTCTGCCTTGCAGATATAGTATGCAAATCAGCTTTAACTCACAAGGCGAGCTCATACATCTAATTATTACGTTATTAAACCACCCACGCATGGCGTCCCGAAATGTACCGACCCCCGCTTGGAGGTAAATATTCAAGTGCTACCTAAACGGCCTAGAATTTTGTTTTGTGCAACGTCTGAAACTGCATAAATCAGTATTTGAAAATGTAGTTAACATTTCGCTGTTGCGGAATTTCTATTGGAAATTTAAAGTGTTTTCCTAGTTTCCCATATTGAGAAGCCCGGAAAAGCCTTTCGGATATTTGCGAGAAATGTAATGATCGAGGTGTAATAATATAAATGGGCTGCTCGCTTCTTGGCTTGGGCCTTGGCATTTGCATTCCGGCTCGTCTTAATAGAGATGGTTTAGTAAATTAATTATAATCTGCAAAATCAATTCAACGCACTAATAAATTACAGGTAGGCGATTCTGGGCAGACTTTTCTGAGAGTTAATTGCTCGGGCAGGATTAACCTCATTTTTTAAGCAATTAAAGCTTAATTGAGTTACTTCAACCCAGGGCCAGGGCACATGCTGTAAAAATAATTCTATTATTTCAAAAGAGTTTAGCTTAGTGATGCCGCACAGACGAGTTTCATTCTAAAAGTATCACGAAAAGAGCAAGAAAGATTAAATATAATTTTATAGACACCAAGTTAATTATTTTTCCCTGACATAAGCAAAGTGGAACAGGTTATGCAAAGTAATATGAGAAAATCAAATATCAGGTTATTGTACAACTGTAACAACTAATACATCAAAAGACACACCGACGAAGAATGCGCCTTCTTAAAAGAATCACACAAAGACACAGTTAAACATCATTAGTAAACTACTGAGCATATTATTGCATTAGAGAGTGGTTAATTTTTTTTAAATTGTTTTTTAGAAGCATTATTTAAGAACGACTCAATATAATCAGATAAGATCTATTAAACAAGAAATGCAATCTTGTCAAAACGACTACTATATACAAAGGTAATACAAGTGCAATACTTGACAGAGTTACTTACAATAAAAGAACGTATACTACTAATCAGTGAGAACAATGCACTAAATTATGATATATACAATAGAAATAAAAAACCACAAAACACTTTACCAGCACAAACACGAATTTTCAGACTTTTATAAAACATTAACTAACATCACGCTGTAATAAACCTCGGCACGTATACAGATTGCCAAAAATACACATATCTGATATACCACTTATTTTAGACTAATAGTCAGCTTACCTTGTCACAGTTTATCTAATATTTATTTAAAATGCTTAACCTATTATCAGGGTCATATAATTCATTAGTTAAAAACATCACACTTGTTCGAAAATTATAAAGACGCATTAGCTTTGAGGTAATTAGCGTATTAGGCACACGTTCCTATAGCAAACCAACATTGAACATCGAGGGTATTACAGATCACTCGCCATTAAATCAATTCCAATAACAGAATATATTTTACCAACATTTCCTCATTTAAACTACTTTAGCAACGGAGCGTTGGTCGTACTTTTCTCATCAATACATATCTTTAATGCTCCAACAGCAAGGGAATTTTCATAGAATTTACTTTATAAATAACAACAAATTCAATTGCGTAATCATATTATACGTCTACATCTACACAAGTAAAGTATTAGGTTGCTGAAGCATTCACAATGTGACCTCATGATATTAATTAAGAGAACACATTTCTGGCACGTATTAACAACCAATTAACCTCCATAAACAGTACTTTTAAACAAAAGAATACAATAAATTACTTTTTATTGATTTATGCAGATTTAACTATTAGCTCTTGAAAGCTTGAAATTCTAAAAGGGAGTTTCTTGATAAAGAAAGATATCGATTAGATGTAATTTTTAAAATGCACTATATTTCCAAATGATTTAAATGATTTTTAAAAAAGTCTAAATTGAAGTCATCTTTGAGCACATCCCGGGCAGATGGCTAGGCTAACCCGTTCAATTTAAGAATGATGTTCTTTTCTAAGGGGTACAATTTCCAAAGATGTTAGTGTAATTATGGAAAAGAGTACGGTGAAACTTATGTCTGGGTGTGAGATGTGAACTCATTAGCTGCTCTCAACAATTCTGCTTGCCAATTGAACTAGAATGCATTAAAAGTCAAACCGAGGCACAGAATTAATTATTTTACTTAGTGCAAGTTTAGCTTACTTTTATTGAGATAAATGCGCTGATGGGTGCAGGTGAGTTTCACAAATTGAGGCAAAACTAACATGAAAAGCTAGTTCAAAAAAGTTACGTTCTTGGGCTCAGATTTGAGGAGGTTTTGGAAGTGCGAATGCAGTTAGATTGTATCTGACGATGGTAGCTTTAACGTTTACAGTATTATGTTTGTTATTGTACGAAATGGTTTGCACAAGTACAAAGTCATGAGTAGTAAAGTGATCAGAAGGTTAGGACCCGAATGGCAAAGTAACTGAAGGGTATAGCAATGCAGTACGAGGATTAAAAACCGTGCAAGAAGCAACCGACAAGAAATGTTGCAAAAGAGCAACCTACGAATAGCAAAGAAATAGAACGAAGGACATTATTAAGATAATAAACTACAGAATATAAAAGTTCGGTTAAAAACAGAGTGAAAACGTAGAGTATTAAGTGTAGTGCATTATAACCTAAGAAAAACACTTATTTAGCCTTATTTAGCGTTGGGCACAATTGGAACCAGTTTACCAGTCTTCAAGTGGTGTAATTTGTGCTGATTCGCCGTCAATAAAATCCAGGCAGGTGCGGTCCAGGTACGAGTTCGAGAGTCGATACCGGCTGCAACAGCTAGTTGGAGCCAAGTTTGGTGCCTTCATCATTTAGAGGAGCCCTTTACGCAGAACTTCAGGCAGAGATTCGAGTCACCAGGCCTTTAGCAGCCAAGAAAACGAGTTGGCGTCTTCTGAGAGGTGGGATCAGCTTCGGAAGGATCTGCAAACCAGGTATTTTGTGCAATTGTCATAGTCCAGAGCCTTTTTATTTTGCAGGGGCCTGCAAGATTGGAGTTTCCGCTACGCATTGCCGCAGTTCCCGATTATCCAGTGGATTCCAGAACCCAGAAATCGACGTGGTTAAAACAATTGAAGTTGGCGTCACTTGTACGTCAAGATAGAACAAAAGCCGTTAGTACTGTTGCTATGCAAGAATAATTATTGCTTGCCTGAGTTATTTTGCGGATTTACTGCATTAATTTAAATTAATTACTGCGATTTATATAAGTACACACCGCTTTGTGTTTCATGTCAAATTTTGAGGTTAGTTACTTCAGATTTAGTTTTGGTGCGTTCACAAATAAATTCCGAGTTAAACTGGAGCTACTAAAAGTTAGTTTGCTCTACCCAGTATTGCTAATTTTACAAACACCCCTGAGACAGATTATTTATATTCACCGTAGCAGCCGAATATTAGTGCATATAATCAAAATAAAATAAGGGCACCAATCGTTCACTTTTGCAGTTTTGCATTAGAATATTTGTACATTTTAATAAGCCAACGATCGTGCACAGGCAGCACTATATTCTTATTCGATACGCAAAATTTACCTTATTTTATAATAATATATCAAAGAAATACAAAAGAATCTGTAGTTAGTAGAAGAATAAAATGATTTCAATAGTTGATATGATAGATGGGAAACATATTGGCTAAACGAAATGGCATTCAAGATGCACATAGTACAACTGAATACAAAGTTACCCAATTAAATTTGAAATAAATCATAAAAGCTTTGAAGCCAATTATTATTATGTATTTAATTATTGCATTTTGTTTAAATAAAATGTGGTCCGTTTGTGTAAAAAATGTTGTATGTACGGCGGGAGTAAAGTGTGTTTAGTTTAGCATAAACGTTTTATTCGCCTGACTCGGAAAACATTATTTATGCTCGGACTAAGATGTCACTTTACTCCCTTGGTGCATAAATAACTATTAAATCTCTTAAATCTTATTTAATCTGAGATTTTATTGAATCAAAATTAAATATTTGCTTCTATGCTTTGAACAAAATCAACTGAATTATACATTGTCATTGTATGTACCAAAAATAATTGCATGTTATCGTTTCAAATCGTTTTAATGAAATTTAAGCCGTTTTTACGAGCAATAAAGTTTAAAACCGTTTAAACAAGGTTAAAAGGCTTTTGAATACGATGCAAAGCCATTTAAAGTAGAAGAGGTCATTCACATTAAATTGAATTTAATCATTTTTAATACCGTAATGTAACGGTACTGTATCAGTACCGTCTAAAAATATTAAATCCTAAAATGGGTCACTTTTAGTAGATATTAGCTGACCCGGTAAACGTTGTTCTGCCCAAACATAATTTGTCTGTGAAACCCCGTTTCACTACTGTAGGGTGTTGATTTTATGTCATGTCCACCGTCTTGGACTTAAAAATAAATGCCATTTTCGCAATCAACGTCCCGAAAAACCGTAATAACGACACCCATATCGATTTTTAGGCTTATTTACCCCATTTCACCCCCTAAGAGGTTGATTTTCGGAAAATCGCGAAATATGTGTTTGCTTATTTGTTTTTAAGAGTACTCCTATGAAGTTTCAAGTCGAAATGTCTATTTAATATTTTTCCATACAAAATTGGAACCCCCATTTTACCCCTTTAGGGGTTGAATTTTGAAATATCCTTCCTTATTCCTTGTATACATCATAAATGGAGCCTCTGTGCAGCTTTCTAGGTCCAAGGGTTTGGGCTGGGCGTTGATGAGTCAGTGAGTGAGTCAGGACTTTTCTTTATATTGACTGCGGTTTGATCAGCTCGACCGACAACCGAGGAAGTTGAAATTCCGCACATCAACTCATTTTACAAATCGGGTCAAATCACCTTCAAGGTTTTTTTTATTCACCCCCAAAGCAGTTAAAGGGGTAGATTTGTTTTTCTAAAGAACGCCATTACGCGGTAACCACTGCAGGTACGACTTTTTGCGGGCTTCGCCCACTTACTACGTACCTACGTACACACCCACTAAGACGACGTTTTTCGAAATTTCAACCCCAAGAAGTACAAAAGGGACAAAAATGATCTTTTATTTACTACGGTTTTATCCGCTTGGCCGGCCACCTAAGAAGTTGACGTTTGGTTAATGAGTTCCTTTTACAAATCGGATTAGATTATTTTCAGAGTTTTTCGAAATTCACTTCTCAGATGGGTTAAATGGAATAGATGTGATAGTCTAAAGATCTCCACAAAGCTGGAACTACTGCAACTAACAAATTGAAAATCAGTAAATAATTTTCTTTTCAAAATCGGGTAAAAAATTTGGGATTTTCGGAATTCACGCCTCAAAGGGTGAAATGAGTTACAGCTGTTTTTCTAAAGATGGCTATATCGCGGTAACTACTAAACTACTGCAAGTAGGTATTTGATAGTCCGACTTCCTACCACGTACCGACTGTAAGAAATTGGTAGACATTTTCAACGCTATTAAAACGATTAAAAACGTCCAAATCAGGTACTCTGCTAATTAAATTATTGAATTAGATAGTGTGATTGTCGGATTATTTAGGCTACAGCTGTGATAAGTAACTTACAGTTGCTTGTGAAACACGGATCTTTTCGGGAGGCATTATAAGACAAACACTATTTATTAATTTCACTACAGTAATTCAATTATTGCTTGTGTCGATAGCGGCAATAGATATGATCTCGACGGTCGCATTAACTCTTCAGCGTGGCGAAATATCCACAAAAAACATAATGAATACTCCAACATTCGCTTCATACGACTCCTCCACATTGCACAATGAATGCAATTGTCCTAAGTTTTATTCTAATTGTGCGTTTTGCGAAACTCCACGAGCTGCTCCAATTATGTCAATTTTTCCATTTACGCGCACAGAAATAGGCGCTTGCACAACCAGCTCAAGGAATTCTCGTTTTATCGAATGTCCAAATTCGCACTACGTTCGCTCATCGTGCGCTTGCCAGCTCGTAAATAATCTCATGCAAATGAACAGCCTCTAATTATTTCGAGCACAAGAGGACGGCAAACGGGAGCGATTACAACACCAAAAGAAGGCAGTGCTGTAACAAACGGCCGACCCAGAAAGATATAACGAGAAGAGCCGTTTCTCAGAGAGAAAAGTAAGGCACGCGCATAACATCGCTCTTGATAAGCTCTCATTAGCAGGTTGCTTGATATGCGATTATTAAGCGATTATAGAAAGTGCGATCGCTTGGCAAATTGCCTCTGTTTTGAATTATGGCTGTTGACTTTTCGAACTAGGCGGGTGTGCCTGCACGTCTGCTTTAAATATAAATTGCTGATTTGAAAGAATTCCGAACATTGTAATTTGCACATACAAAATTGCGTGCGAAATTGCTTAAATGCCATGGGACTTAACCTTTAAAATATTTTTTTAAGTTGCAAAAAACGTTAACAGTAAAAACGACTAGCGAAAAAAATTGCTAAAACAGCGAGAAATTTTATCAAGGCCTTCTACTCTAAAAACTTAAATTAACAACTGTACATTGTTCTCACTAGTTTTTGCCCAACTCCCAAAATAATAATTATTTTTAATCTTCTATAATTTATGTGATGTGTCCTAAGCTTTCCTTTTATGTGTTTCCTAGCTGTATTATAGCTTCTCAAAGTGTGTTCCTTAATAATAAATCTTGATGAAAAAGTTAATTGTTTTGGTGATTTCATATATACTCATACGCTTAAAAACACCAATAAGCATGACAGGCAAAGTTGTTGTAAAACAACAGTAAATAATTTTAATAGGTATCTTCTTGTTCCTTGTTATACTTTATCAAGGTTCTATAAGTTAAAAATAATGTAAATAGTAATTCATATTGCTCTACAAAAACTACTACCGTGCTAGTCACATAATTATGTTTTAAATTTATTTTTGTACTTAAGCATTCTCTGTGGTATACCAGCAAAATCGAAATGGCATTTGATTATTTATTACGTCCAAATTGACAATTATGAATTCCAAAACAATAATTTGTTTCATAAAATTAGTATGTATACATTGGTTGGGAAGAACCAGTTTTAAGAGCAATAGCCTGATCTTAATCCAATTTACTTCAACCTTTCCAGACATCTAAACTAGTGATGGGCTTATTCGAATGAAAAATAACCGGTTATCCGGTTATTGAAATAACCTATGTAACTCGGTTTTCGTTCCAAGTATTCGAATCAAAAATAACCTCATGCTGATACGCTTTGAATATAAAACCTCTATTCAAAGGTACTACGTGCCATACCTCAGCAACCTACGCAGTGCTCAAAATTCTGTAAATATAAATACGTTATAACTCATAAACAAATCAGGTTGTACTGAAAACACCATTTGGTTATCGCGTACCTACCTCCTATTATAAAAAATATCAAATTATTAAATTCTGGGGACCTGAAACCTGAACGCCTAAAAACTGCAAACGCATCAAGCTATAAAACAATTTTTTATTTGCTTACATCTCCAAAGGTTTAAAACAAGAGGCGGCGCCTTTAACCCGCCCGATCGATAAAGATAAACGTTTTACAACTGTTTTTCTTGCGATTAGCAAGCAGTCCCGCATATTTCTTTCTTTTTACACTTCTTAATAAATACCTCTTAATTTCCAATACATACAACATAATGTACGGTCGGCGCCTTAGAAATCGGGCACTACACACTATTATGATATATTTTGCATGTACTTTTTAAGTGTATAAACTGGGGTTTCACAGTCATTATGGTTTTAATTGTTACGTCAGATTGTTTATTGTTTGTCAATTATGAAATGCCATCTCACATGAATGAAGTAACCGGAGCAAGAATACTCCAAAGACTAGAAGAACATATTACGTGTCCCGATTTCTAAGGCGCCGACCGTACATATTATGTTTTGGTTCCTCTGCTATCTGCAAGTTACGATGTCGATGCAGATGACGGTGAACCGATGTCGATGCAGATGACGGTGAACCGCCAACCGGCAAACCGGCTGACTTAATCGAAACGAATCGAGAGCCAAAATTTATTCGAATGATTATTCAAATAATCATTCGGTTATTAATATCATTCGAATGCAAATAATTCGGTTATGAAAATTGTTCGGTTATGCCCATCACTAATCTAAACGGTATTTTCTACTTCATTACAATAAATACTGCATAACTTAAATAGTTTTGGGTAAAGCATACCAATAACCGGAGGTTGCCCAATATCAACGCTGTTAATAATCAGACTATCTGAGAGGGGTCGTAGGCATAAACATTGTAATAATCAGTAGCACTCACTAATTAAACGCCAGGTTCAGCAATTTACCGTGACACACTCTGCTGACCCATATAGAGTAGTCGAGACAGCAAAGCGAGGCTTCTTCGCTCATGCCCGAATTTTCAGTAGGTAGCATGGCGAATATCGCGACCAACTTAGAAGTATCGGAACAGAAATGTCCAGTCCAAGGCATGACCAACAGGAAAATAGGGCAGGCCTAAAAATAAATTCTAATGAGCGGTAGACCACGTGAAAACAGATCTAATTAAATCCTACCTTAGGTTGTGGGAGTCCAAATAAAGTTTACTTCCAAAATGCAATAATATTGTGAAGTAATCAGATAGGCGCATCAATTTACCAATAAGACTAAATCTATTCAATAGTCTATCCTTTTTTTTGTAAGTCACCCACAAAAAACATAGAAGTTGCCGGACCTACAGCAACAATGGGATTTTTTTCTACAATAAACTAATTCACTGTAAATCATCGGGAAAGCGTTTCCAATCACACTTGTATAACACATTTTCTTGGTTCTACTATATAAAACACCAGATCACCATTTTGTCCAATTTTTTCAAAACACCCTATATAAAAACAATAAAGATTTAATTTTCGAATATTTATTAACGATTTACCTGTATTTACAATTCAACAAATAAATTGGTATGATGCTTTCAGCAATTCTGGTTGTATTGCTAACGTACAAATGCTAATAAAATGTTCAAATAAGCCCAGAATTGGTATTGTATTTATTTCAACAATAAAAGTCACTAGTAAACATTGATAAGTACATAAAACATGATTAGCAATAACTGTATTTAATTAACAGAGGTGAGTGATTGAATAGAACAGTATCGTCAGGGTTGCGTTTAGCTTGTATTCAAATTTGTGCTTGATATGTCAAATACAGCTAAGTTATAATGACTGACAGATTAATTGAGTAACGTCATGAGACGATAATGAAATCGCTTAAGTACAAAGGTGTTTCGAAGCGTAATAGACGTTTCATGCAGCGCTTTCAGTCATATCGAAATGCCAACGATCGATAACGTAACTAAAGGGTTATAAAACAAAGAAGCAAAGATCATATTAATAAGCACCTGACAATAAATGAAAACTACAAGAAAGATCTAATAGCTTGTGAATCAGTGTTTTTTAACTAAAGGTGAAAAGTGCAACAAAGTGTGGTGTGTCCTGAATGACATCTACAAAAACAATTAGAAATTAGGATCGAAGATTGTAAACTTACTAAAAAACAATTGTAAATCATGTTGCTGTGGTGACCTAGAGTGTCGTTTCTTGCTGTTTGTTGGTGAAGCCAAGCCGAGGGTTTGATTATTGTTGTCGATAAAAGCATATAAGTTGTACCCAGTTGTGAGTTTTATTTATTTGCCATTGTGCCGAGACCAGATGTGGTTAATTTGGTAGTGTTCCTGAGTTCAGTTCCACAGTAAATTGTACCTGGAGCTTGGCCTGTATGTAATCGTTTTAGAAACTAAGGTTTTGCAAGTTGTGAGGCTGCGGGAAGCAGAGCGCAGAGTACAGCGCCTAGAGGAGGCCTTTTTTGTGGTTTATAAAAAAGCAGTAACACCTAAAATATCACCAGGAGGCAGGTACGAGCTTGACGTCCCTTTCAACCGGGGCAGGTGCCAGTCCAACCTTCGAGTCGGGATTCAACTAGATTGGGAGCTGCGGGAAGCGGACAGCAATATGCAGCAACTAGGAGAAACTTGGTTTGTACTCCAGAGGCAGGCAGGAGCAGCTGAAATCGTTCCAGGAAAAAAAAGCGTGGCGTCCCTTTTGCTGAGACCGGAAATGAGTTGGCGTTTCACAAGAAAAACAAAAGCCAATTGGCATCGTTTTGTACTTGAAAACAATGTCCAGGCTAGCCAAACGACCTGAAATGCATTGTTATAACTTACCTGAGGTAAACTGATTGATTGTTGATTAATTTTTAATCAAAATACGCTGGTTTTTCTGTGTTTCTAACAACTTCGTTTACAGTCAAATATTTGAGGTTAACTGTCTTTCTTTAAAATCGAGCATTAGCCATACAATGGTTAAATTTATCTAAAGTGTAACAGTCTAACCCTGTAGGTACACCAGTCTCAATTGCTGGCCTGCGCAAAAGTTATAATAAGTTGCTAATGAATAAAATATAGAAAGCAGCATGCCTTTTATTATATTAGTTAAATGTAAAAGATAATCATATTTTTAATTAGCCACATAGAGAGAGGAAAATTTCAAATCAAACTATGCTGTGCTGTAGTGGTCGCTCAATTATTTATTTATTTATTTGAATTACATAAGGACGGACAGATAAACAAAATATATCGCTCACATATCAGACATTTTACTTAGAAGCGTTATTCAGAATAAAAAGTTGTGCATACTTATGAAAAGGGGGCCTCCTTTAATTATTTTCTTATGTGTCACACAAATTCAATTCAGAGAATCAGTTATTTATCTAAATTCCATTCTTCAGAGAAGAAACAGGTCGTTGTAAAATTACTTAATACGGAAACTATAATGACTTTCCTAAGTAACAATTTTTGTTATCTTCACTTTACTCTTTCGCCGAATTATTATTTTTTTATCCATCCTGTATAATACCAGTTTTGGAATTTAATGAGCGCATTTTGGTTTTTGGGTAATGCAGAACTTTTTATAAAGGATACTTTTTTTATAAATAGATAATTAAAAAAGTTTTCCATATGTAGAGAACTTTATGGGGCACCCTGTACATAGACTCTTGATTTCTCAAAACTCACCATAGTAACTCTTTTGCTTCAGAATTACGGAGATTTAAAGTTTTATAATTTAACAATTTATAGAGTGTTTGCAGTCATCTTCTTCTTTAAAACGGCTTGGCAGACGTTTTCTGACCCAATGATTAAACAATTTCCTTTTGATTACTCGCCATCGTATCACGCCATTTACCACCACGATTGGTGGCAAGCCGGGCAGCATCGTCGGAAGTTTTGGGGTAACATGACTTTCGTGAGGTCTACCCACTATCTGGGGGAACGCCCTCGATATCTTTTGCGATTAATATGTCTGAAAAAATCAGGATTTATAATAAACAATGTTGCAAAGTCGCCTTGGAGGTTTTATTTCCTGTAATATAAAAGTATTTTTACGGTGAGCAAAGAGGGATTCGCAACATGCTCCTCCAGACCTACATTTCAAAGTGGTCTATTTGCTTTTCTAACAGTTGCGCACCTGGCCATCTGGATTCGACTACACTACGCATTTCAGGTATAGCACAAAACCAAGGTAATAGCTATTTATGCAACAAGTGCTAAAAGTTGACGTTTATGCACGAGACATGAAAATTAGGAAACGAAGCCGAAGGCTGAGTTTCATAACATGTCTCGTGCATAAACGACTTTTAGCACGCGTTGCATACAATATTTTATCTACGACCTTAATTTTACTTATTTGCATCTACGACACTTCTAATTTATGTCATAATAAACAGTAGGCCATGCCGCGCGGGCGAATGTTTGCGAATGACAGTAGTCAAGGTCAGTTACGAAATATAATTATTAATACTCCACACCTTACTGTATTCATTATATAATGCTTTAATTATTTCAAAAACACTTTACCTGTATCGCAAGAAGCAACTAGAATAACTTTACAACTTCACTTCCAGTTGAAATTGTAGTTTTATAACCTCACTTCACTTTTAGCACATGGGCTAAAAGTAAACAGCTGATTTTTTTAACCACGGTAAACTATAAAACGTCACTTTTAGTGAAACAAGCTAGTGCTAAAAGGCCTACTTTTATTGATGGTCGTAGATAATCAATTTTATCAACTACTATCCAATACTTCGACTGTCTAGATCAGTGATCCCCAAAGTGGGCGATATCGCCCCTTGGGGGGCGCTGGAACGATCTAGGAGGGCGATGGTAGCCTCGGGTGCATTTGCGGGGCGGTGAATAAAAATAAGGGGGCGGTGAAAGCTTAAAGAAGGAAGAGAAGATAAGACGATTTAGAAAAACCATTCGTACATATTTCATCTGTTGTGTAACATAGTGTAACATTATTTTCCAAATAAACACACAAAATGCGAGTTACATATTTATTTATTCCATGAAGACTATTTACCATTATTAAATGTTCTAATTCTTCTTCATACCATTTGTTACTTTATTTATTCAGCCTGTGTATTCTCCGTTTCTTTAATTTTACTTTATCACACCTTTAATACACCATCCAGAAAGTAAATACCATTATAATAAAGGGTTTGCATTATTCAAATTGGCTCTTACTCAAAATACAGGTTACAAATTCAGGAAAGATTTGTTTATTTTAAAAATATCATTTTCTCTAGCAAAAATAATTTATACAAAATTTCTAAAGTGTATATTTTATTATAACATTTCATAATTGACTTTTTCAGATAAATACTTGAGTTTGGCTTTCACTTTAGTTATTCCGATTGTCAGTTAATACCTACAAATTAAAATCTAAACTCTGATGTTACCAAACAGCTATCTCAACTAAATAAACTTATATGCTCTAACCTTTTTAATAAACTATTCACAATTTAACAGTAACTGTATCTAATGCATCATTCATTAAACAATTCTCAAGTATTTATGTTGTACTTTTAATGTATAAATCTCCCTTGTACTTTTTATTTGCTAATTAATTTATTCTTTCAAAATAATTTCCTACTTAGAAATACTCCTATAGATAATTATCAGTCTCAAGAAGCTACCACTACAATATCTTTCTGTTTGTTTGTTTAAAGAATGAAGATTTCCAGGGCGCGCTGAGTAATTTTTTTCTGAAAAGGGGGCGGTAGGCCAAATAAGTTTGGGAACCACTGGTCTAGATGGTTTGATTGTTTACATCCACTACGTATCATGGCTTTGGTTTCATCGTAGTTAATACTTAGATCATATTGTGAACTGTAAATATTCTTCCTCACTAGCAGCTACGTACTAGAGCGGTATTAACTGCGTACTTTAAGTTGGATATTTTTTCCAAACACAATTATTTCACCTTGGCAGTCTCACACATCTTACCATATATTAGATATTTATTTTTTATTTGTATCTTTATTGCCCCACAGGAAAGCCTATTTATAGGACAAATAATATTGAATATTATTGCCGAAAGAACATATACCCCTTTGCGAATAATATCGAGATTGTCGTTCAGTCTTAAGGAATTGTGTGTGGAATTGCTGAAATCAATCTAGTCATGCTAAGATATAAATTTATTTTTGTCCAATTACTCACTTCTGGCCACTTTAGAACTCCGATAGGTTTCTGTCGTTAGCTTCTGATCATCGTCTTCGATTTTTTGTAATTTTAGGTCTCTTAGTACCTCACTCTGCATATCTCTCCTCTTCTATTCTGATGTCACCTGGTGGAACACCTGGAGAACCAACTTGGAGGCAGGTCTATGCCTTTCGATTATTGTAGCAGCCTCCGAAACTGATCGTATGGTTTTTCCCTCGTGCGAATTGTAAAGCCACAACAGAGTAGAGAAAAGCCTGCTCCACCCGATTTTGCAGATTTGTCTGCATGGCTTCTCTGCAGGAACCCCAAGATCGTAACCTTACGTAACTTCTTCAGGGGCGCCTGCCTCTGCTAACTGTGAAATACCATTAGTGTAGTTGCTATATATTGTAAGAGTTTTTACCTACAGTTTGCGCTGTTAAATTTTTGAGTGATGATACAGAGAATCTAGGAAAACTATCGCCATAATGTATTCACTTTGAGCTGTAAGGATTAGCATAGTTTTTTATTATACTAAAGTGGCAGCACTGTCCACGGTTTTTGGATACAATCAATTAGCGATAGACACGTTCCACCAAGTTTTGGTTTACGACAAATATTTATGCGAGCGAATTGAAAACTATTTGTAATCGCTTAAACACTTCAAGTGTGAAGTATACCTTGAAGACTATGGGTCTATTTGTGAAGGTTTTCGCGTTCGAACATAATTAGACTTCAATGCGAATTGTGACTCCCGTTATCCGTTTTCGCTGATTTTATATTACTCATGACAGGTGGGTTAGGTGCGATCGTGTACTGTATTGCGAGGCAAATCGTACAGCTTGTGCTCTTCACTCAATTTATTCAAATTTTATGTCACAAATAGAACTGCGAACATATAGCAACAATGTTAGTTTCACAACATTTGAAACTAATTTAAACTTAAAAATAAAACATCGAAACTTCCACTTGCATTGATAACAGAATAAAGGCTTACAATTAAAGAAGACACAACTACGAATAGATTAAAATATACAAAATCGTGATATCCATTTCATAATCTGTATTCTAATTCATATGAGTGTAGTGTTTCGCAGATTCGCTTTTGCCCTCTCAAACATTATGCAGATATATCTAGTGTAAATAAACAATTAGGTTACATCAATTTCTGGCGTTTTCCTTTCTTTATTGTTTTATAAATCAGCTATGTGATTTAAGGATTTACACCAACACCTGTGGGTTTACTGGTTTGAACCGTCTCGAACCACTGGCGCTTCCGAACAACCCACCTCAATCCTGCTCAGGAACTAGCTGGAGAAATAGTACCACACCATGAGGCCATTCTTGGACCACCGTGTTGTGACTTGTAACGCAATGCCGATTTATCATTTCTTTGTGTATAGAAATTCCCCGTGTAGCATTATCATTAATATCACTCCTGCTTTTGCTCTTTGTTTTTTTAACTCCCTCCCAATAACAGACATATTTTCCTATTTTTAAATTCACTTTTCCTCTTGGCATCTGTTTGAGTGCTGTTTGAGAGTTCTAAATAATGATATTTCAGGTAATTTTATTTTATTTTATTTATTTCGTACTCAGCCTATGAATATGCGATAAAATTGGGAGAAATGTATACATGCTTTTTCCGTTTTTCTAATGTTGAACACCTATATAAAGTTCTTTCGTTGTTCGAAGCTCACGTAGATAAGTGTTTCCATTTGATTGTGTCTATTATTTTTATGTTACTGACAATAATATTTGTCTACCGCCCTCGTACATATACACTTATTGTTATAACAAACAAAAATTACTTCTGCTAGAAATTAAAGCAACTATGGGCACATGTAATAAGTGCAATAAAAGACATTAAAATTAATATGGGATTTGGAAGTTAATAATAGTGGTGTCGCTATGTTTAAGTTGCATGCAATTGCCCTAAATTTAAAAAAAAATCAAGAAATGCGTAGATTATCATACAATTATTCAAAATATATGCATATAAGAAGATGATAATCTTGCTGCTTACATTTGTTTAGAGATTTTCAAATGATATCCAAGAAGTTGTACATAATTTAACGGTTAGCTGATACAAATTAACATTTGTATTAGTTTGGAATATTCAACAGTTTTTAAAAGCCGCCAAGCATAAAATGTATTCAGCTGTGTTTAAAAATCTGTGTGGATTATTTACAATTTTATTTTAACATATAAATACATTTTATTGAAGTGCCCATCAGTATTATGCAGATGTTGGAGGTTGTTCATTTGTATTTTCCAACGATATCCTAACATTGGACTTGCCACTTGCACTCCTGTCACTATTCTCCAATTCGGACAAGTTGTCCACGTACCGCTCATCCGGACGCTTCAAAATTTGTTGAAAACACGCCTGGAAGTCCCTGTTGTAGCGATAAAGGAAAAGGAAGTTGATTATCGAACTGCAGAAAATAAAGCATTCGATTATGACTCTAACCGCAGGATGAGCCCCTTCGAGCTCCAAGAACAAAAAGTTCATGAAGCCCATAAACCAACACATGGCATAAACAGTCGCCAACGACAGCATGAGAGTCGGGTAATTCAAAGCTTTTTGTGTAAATTTTCGAGCGCCTCTGCAAGCATGCAGCGCAGCAATGAGAAGGACCATTGTGCAATAATCAAACACAAGCATGAATATTGGGGCTTGGCAAAAAACGCGCCTAATGCACAGCCTAATTAGGAAACTGGAAATTAGCAAGGCAAATAGCCACACTCCCGCTATTAGATATTTGCTACAGCTTCTGAATCGCCGGGACGCTTTTGGAAAAAGCGCCGCGATGCACCAGTCGACGGACAGGACTACCATGAACATCATAGCGGTGTGGTGGAAGATGAGATCGGTTTGGAAAAGCACGCACATGAACTCCTGGGAAAGGCTCTCCTCGTCTATGATTGAAATTAGCCGGTAGCTGCTCGGAGTTACCACCAGGGAGCAAAAGTCCGCGATGGCCCAGTTTGCTAGAAACATGTTGGGTACCGTTTGCAATCTTCTGAAGCGGAATGTGGTGTAAATTATTGCGAAGTCTGCGACTATTCCTATCGCAACGAGGATTGTAAATATTATTTCCTGTGTTAATAGCTTAATCGATTGTTCTGGAGTCACTTCTTGGTCGAAGGTGAGGTTGCTCAAATTGGCCACTTCGTCGTAATCCATCTTGGTTAACGGTGAAGGGTTTCCTCAATACCTGAAACCAACACCAATGTTTCAAGTCACTCTAAACAACAATTACAAGTAATGTACGCAAAAAAATTCTAATAAATTTTACTATTTGGTATACGCACGACTATCCAGTACGACATTGAATTGGCTACCTAAGAATTCATGTCGTGAGTAATTATTTCAGATAGAACAGTTAATTTCTTAGCGAACAGGAGACCAAATGCCAAAAAAACGGGTCAACACTAGTACTTAATGCTAAATATAAAATTTAATTTAGCTGAGAACTAACAAAACGATTTATCGACAATAGCCCAACACTGAACAACTCAAGATTTACAAAATCACAATTAGCTAATGTAGCTAACCTTCTCAAAAGAGTCTTAAAACCGAGGGTGGTGACACATATTTGTTTACAAAACAATAATCGTTTTCTAAGCCTATAGTCAGAAAAGTTTAGCTCTAAATTATTTGTTAAAGAAGATAAGAAGGTGCAAGCGCCAAATCGATACTTTGCTTTCAATGTGGGGCTGAGAACGCGTATAATGTGGCATTTCACATTTAATGGTGACAATAGATGGAAATTTGTATCCGAAGCCTTCAAAAATTAAAAAAAAAAACATTCGGTAGCCAGTCTCGAACTAGTGACTTTAAGCTCATCAGCCCAACTTCGTACCATTACACCATCGTGATTCGTAGTTACATGATCGCTTAACGGATATTACTGGCATCGTGAATGCAAATCGAGAAATACATGCAATCGACCATGACCAATCTCGGCTATTTTCATTAATATTCCACACAAGCAGACGCAGAAATCATGTGTTTGCATCCATCCGGCAGGATTTAATGCCACAGGTGTTTGCTATTATGCGCGATTGATTGAGCGGTTGCTGCAAGAATATTATAAATTAGTAAAAATGGTGGACTCGAAGTAGTATTTGAAATTAATTATATTATTAACAATTTTAAAGAGTAGAAGTAATCGACTGATCACTCTTCTGTCCGACAGAGTAAATACGCTAAACAGTTTTAGCGTTATTCTCCTTAGCATAGATTTTCGGCTTAGACCGCGTAGTTTTTGTATATGAACAGCGAGCATTTTCTGGCTTAATGTGCCTTGCACCTTGTGAAGTCGAGCAACAACCCGCGCGATGGCCATGCTCTTTGGTGGCTCGTGTTGTTTGAGTATTTTGAGAACGAGGATACTTAGGCAGATTTGGCCGTTTTGCTGTTTGTGCATCCATATTCACTAACGTTTCGCAAGACCTTGCAGCTTGCATCATCAGAGTGAAAGTCGCACTAAGAACCGAAGGTCGGTGTGGAGCTATTTATAGTCCTCTGTTCCAGGCGCGCGGAGTGGCGTAACGCTGGTTGGTTATCCGAGTGCAACGTAATCCGTGGGGCGTGGCCGTATGACGCACAGTGGTTGTAATGCTTTAGATCGTGTATCACAGGGGTCCACGTTTTACTAAGATTAAAGCCATCTTTCCTGTTGATATTATTTGGATGTTTTTCTATTTCTATGGCTTCACGTATCACTCGCGGGAAGTAATGAGGTACTCTGGCAAGTACTCTGGCAAGTACTCTGGCATCTGAGCGTGCCAGAGTACTTTCCAGAGTACCTCATTACTTCCCGCGAGTGATACGTGAAGCCATAGAAATAGAAAAACATCCAAATAATATCAACAGAGAAGATGGCTTTAATCTTAGTAAAACGTGGACCCCTGTGATACACGATCTAAAGCATTACAGCCACTGTGCGTCATACGGCCACGCCCAACGGGTTACGTTGCACTCGGATAACCAACCAGCGTTACGCCACTCCGCGCGCCTGGAACAGAGGACTATAAATAGCTCCACACCGACCTTCGGTTCTTAGTGCGACTTTCACTCTGATGATGCAAGCTGCAAGGTCTTGCGAAACGTTAGTAAATATGGATGCACAAACAGCAAAACGGCCAAATCTGCCTAAGTATCCTCGTTCTCAAGATACTCAAACAACACGAGCCACCAAAGAGCATGGCCATCGCGCGGGTTTTTGCTCGACTTCACAAGGTGGAAGGCACATTAAGCCAGAAAATGCTGGGTGTTCATATACAAATACTACGCGGTCTAAGCCGAAATTCTATGCTAAGGAGAATAATTCGAGTAACCGCGGAAGCCTCAAACAGTACAGTTTTAGCGTTCGTAACTTAATGGATGCAGTTGTCGATTATATAGACTTATAGGTTAGACGATTAGCGAATTTCCTCTGAACGTGCTCTATCTGAGCTATAAAAATATAATAGGGCTACAAAATTTAAGAAAACTCCTAGCAAGGTTGTAGTACAAAATTTTTACAAATTTGATTATGAGCATCTTAACGACACGAGTTTGATAGTCCTCTGCGTCAATCAAACGGGTTTTGTTAAGTGCCATAAGAAAACATGTATTGTTCAATATTCCATCTTCATCAATAAATTCTGTTTCAATGTATTCTTTGGTTTGCAAAAAAGAGTGGACTGCGTGCAGTAATATCATCTATAACCCCACTGAGTGCGGCAATAAAGTTTGGTAAATAGTCGATAACAACACCAGTGAAGATAATAGTAATTTACGATGCAAGTAACGTTATCAAGCTTTGTACATTACGAGAGAATAGTTTGAATGAACGAGCGACGTTAGGAGCGAGTTCTTTAAAATTCTCGAGTAATGTAGAAAGCAGATAACGTTACGTATATCGTAACACGGTTTATTTTATCCTAAACTACTAATCTTTTTACAAAAATGGGGAAAATTGTTATTAATGACGCACCAGTGAGACATATATCTGCTATGACTGTGGTGATATCGCTAGTAAGATAAAAACCACTAGTCACTCAATACTGTATTGTTAGTAGCGCTGTCAGGTTATGTTAAATTCGAGACTAGCAGGTTAAGTTTTGCGTCAGTCTGTGTCAAAGAACAAACAAAACCTAACCTACTAACATCGAATTTGACATAGACTGACATTATCACTAACAATACACGACAGTATTGCCAACATGTGATTAATATTAATAAAGTATCAGTACCTATGTTATTTTTCTTAACAACACTAGTCCTGATAAATGCATCTTAACGCAACTCGTTGCTAAGGAGTTATTATCATAGTAACATAATAGGATAAAATAATAGTAATTTGCGATGCAAGTAACGTTATCAAGCTTTTTACATTAGGAGAGAATAGTTTGAATGAACGAGCGACGTTAGGAGCAAGTTCTTTAAAATTCTCGAGTAATGTAGAAAGCAGATAACGTTACGTATATCGTAACATGGTTTATTTTATCCTAAAATACTAATCTTTTTCAAAAAAATTTGGAAAAATTGTTATTAATGACACAACAGCGAGATATATTGCAATGGCTACTGTAGCTCCACGTTGAGCTTGCCAAAAATATGATTCTACTCTAATCGCTACTGTAGTAATAATAGGTATTTTTAATTAACTATATTATATACGCCACTGTTTGCAATGTTATTAAAATAAAATTGAGACTGATTAAAATATAATTATCTTTCTCATTTAATCAAAATAATATGGTAGTCCCCTTAGCATAGAATTTCGGCTTAGACCGCGTAGTATTTGTAGATGAACACCCAGCATTCTCTGGCTTAATGTGCCTTGCACCTTGTAAAGTCGAGCAAAAACCCGCGCGATGGCCATGCTCTTTGGTGGCTCGTGTTGTTTGAGTATCTTGAGAACGAGGATACTTAGGCAGATTTGGCCGTTTTGCTGTTTGTGCATCCATATTCACTAACGTTTCGCAAGACCTTGCAGCTTGCATCATCAGAGTGAAAGTCGCACTGACAGTGGGTTTTTGCTCGACTTCACAAGGTGCAAGGCACATTAAGCCAGAGAATGCTGGGTGTTCATCTACAAATACTACGCGGTCTAAGCCGAAATTCTATGCTAAGGAGAATAATTCGAGTAACCGCGAAAGCCTCAAACAGTACATAATATGGTAGTATGCCCTTCTGCATTTTATTCGTCTGCAAATTAAATATAATTGAAAGTTAGCTCGTAAAGCAAGAAAACTCTTTGGTCCCAGGCAGATTCCCCTAATAAATGTATCTAGTGCGCCACTGGCAACAATTTTAGTTCAACTGCGCGATTGCTGAAATGTAATGCTGTCAAAATTATCACAGTTCGGTTTTATTTTGCAGGCTACGTTGTGTTTTGATTTTTAATAAATGAAGTTTATGAACGTTCGTCAAGGTAGCTATTTGAATTTTTCGCGTTCTTGGCGGCACTAATTATCTTTTGTTTCAAAAAATAACGCGGGCAAGCTTAAGCAATTGTTTTGGAAAAGCGTTCTTTTACTCGCATAACCACTTTCTCTGTGGCCGTGAAATATTTGGATTTTGCTCAGTAATGTCTCCTTTATTATGCACGTAGCTTTCCCCCGGTCTAACCGCATTAATTTTAGGTTAAAATTGGTACCTGCTACTTGTTCACTTCAGCTCGCTGGAATGACGCCGTTGATGTTGTGGCGCTGCTATGGGCCCCCTTCTTATGAAACCTCTCGTAGGCGGTCGTACAAAGCTGCCCTACACTCTGGAATGCTGACCTCGTAGCTTTACTGGACCCTTTGGTTGCACGCAGACTTCAAAAACTTCAGCTGGTTCGTTAGCGAAGCTCTCGGACAGGTCCCCTCGTGTTATTTCTGATTTTTAGTGTCGGAATTCGTTATGAACTGGGTAATGCACTGAATAAAACTGGATACTTTTTATGTTGAAATAAACTTGTTTATTATACAAAATTCAATTTTTAAGAACAGCACAATTTTTACAGCATCAACCTTATTAATTTATTCATGTGTTTCCCCTTAAATCCGTTATAAACAATTGATAACTATAACTAACCAAAACGGATATTAACCAAAGTCAATTACAGTACTTTTTAACATAAAATTATTTACAAATAAACATTTTTACACATTGCCTAAAACAAAAAATCATGTCTGTTCATTTTAATTATTAATGTCTTATTTGCGCCACTTGCACGTTTTATAATCACTTAATTTGTCTCACACGCATGATTGCATTGATTAGTTTTAAGAGTTCACATCTTTTTCACATTTGTTTCATATCCTCCTGTGTGCTTTTCTTGCGAAATTTTTAAATGTCTGCTTTTCCCCACTATTCTTGGTATTACAGCTTAATCTTACAATTGCCAATTCTTTTCTTATAATTTGCTCTTTGCAACATATGATAATATAATACTGACTTCCTGTACCTTATTTAAGATTGTTCATAAATGTTTCCTGCTTATTTATTTGAATTCTACGCTACAATACCATACACTTAGCAAACCTTTCCGTGAAAAATCAATTCTATTGGTTCGGCTTTGATTCTGCAAAAACCTATTTAATTAATTTTGAAATGTCGATTTCAACCTGTGAACAACGAGCCTTGTCTCTTGCGTTCCTTATTCAAAACTTTTCTTTTAATTCAAGCATCTCTTTCTTAATTACTGAATACTATTTAAATTTATAGTCTCGCAGCTAAATAAAACACCCCTACTCCGTGCTTTGATTTAATTTTAATATTGTACTTCAATCGGGGCAGAGCCGTAGGTCCTAATACCACTGCTATATATGCTATGGCTGTGGTAGTATCACTGTCAGGTTATGTTAAATTCGAGATTAGCAGTTAAGTGTCGCGTCAGTCTGTGTCAAATAACAAACAAAACCTAACCTACTAACGTCGAATTTGACATAGACTGACATTGTCACTAACAATACACGTCAGTACTGCCAGCATGTAATTAAATGCTAATAAAGTATCGGTATGTTATTTTTCTTTATCTTCATCAGTGTTGTTATAGACTCTTAACCAAATTAATTTTAGTATAGTTAAGAGCTTCATTACCGCACTCAGTGCGGTAATGAATATTACCGCACTCAGTGCGGTAATGAATATTACCGCACTGTTTTTGTATAAAGAAATACGTTGAACCAGAATTTATTGATGAAGATAAAATATTGAACAACACACGTTTTGCTTATGGCAGTTAACGATACTCGTTTGATTGCCGCAAAACTCGGCTCACCGCCTCGTTTTTGGCAATCAAACTCGTGTCGTTAAGATGCTCATAATCAAACTTGTATCGTTATAGTATTTTACAGTAGAAGTCCGTTAGGATAGCCTTTACTGCCGAGCCAGAGAATTTGTGAGACGAGCTCGAAGAGCGAGTCGAATAATACTGGAGAGGCAGTAAAGGCCCTAACGGACGTGTATTGTACAATAGTTTTTGTAATACCTACATACAATTCGGTCATATCTATATTTTTCTAATTTATTTTCATCAAAACGCTAGGTTTGTGTAATGACGTTTTAGAATGATTGAGAGTGCGTAGAACGTTGCAACTGTTGTTTATAAATGTCAGTTATTTCCAATTTTGTGTATGGCTATAAGCAGTTTTAAGTTGTAACCAGCTCGTAACTTATGACATCTGTAGAAAATGATGAAGATATTCCTAAAGACGTTAAGATTGTGAATGAGCAAGTTATTTTAGCGTATGTTCAGGAGTTATAGCAGTCTTTTGCGCCTTCTTCTATGTGGAGTTGAAGGCTTGATTGCTGCTGGATTTATGTGACAAACGTCACTTTGACGTTCGGCATACAATTTAGCAGGCCGTGGTCTTTACGGACACTTTTTACGGCCGGGCCGTAAAGAGGTTGCTTACGCAGTAGTAAACAGTCCTTAAAGAAATATTTAACAAGTAGGTATTACAAAAAATAATTTACTTACTCTACAGATAATACCTAGAAGTTTTAAAGCTTATGAAGTAATACGTAAGACATGAAACTAACAATAGAGTTTACAATAGAAGAAACGCCTAGATTTAATTTTAGAAACTAATCTGAAAGGCATAGTTAAACAGAAAAGGATTAAGTTTCTTATAAAAATACCTCTCCATTTTAATAGAATTACAAAATTTCGTTAAAGAATCCAACTGTTCTTGCAATTTATCGTCATCCAAATTTATAAATTTTGGAATTTTCAAATCGTCTGCGTCTAACAAATATTGACTGCGTTTTATAGAATGTTTAATATTATTTATAAAGAACATAGATAAAGGTGGTCCCAAATGACTACCCTGGATATTACCAGAATTCACTTCCAAGAATGTAGATGAGTAACGATTAATTAACATTTGTCTGATCAAGTAGATTAGAGTTCCAAGTATTTGTTGTTATATTTCTGATTCTTCTTACCTCCCTGCTTCATGTTTTAAAACCACTATTTTTCTAGTCTATCTTTTTTTGTTTTTATGTTCTCGTTCTTTGTTTAATATATTCTTAGGAACTCTAATTTTTAGACAATCTTACTAGATGACGCAGCCGTCGTGGTCTTTCCTATTTGACATTTATCATTAATATTTCTTTGTATAGCTCCTTTGTAAAAAAATGCAAAAAAAAACGTTAACATGATATCTTGCAACTTCAACAAAAACATCTATTACACTTTATCTATGTTTCATAGCAACAGCTCAATACATGGCATATTTACTTAAACAGCGTTATCACATTCTTTCTACAAAAGTAAAATCTTCTTTCTTTTATCCCAAACAATTAGGTTTTGGAATAAAAGGAGGTTGTGAAGCGGCAGTTCAAACTGTTAGGACATATTTAAAAAACAATTTTGAAGCTGAAGTCATTTTAAAAATAGATGTCAAAAATGCATTCAACTCTGTAGCAAGAGATTCTCTACTAACTGCTGTAAAATATACTATTCCGGATGTTTATCCTTACCTTTGGCAGTGTTATGCTTGTAGATCATATCTTTTTTGTTTTACGGAAAAACAATTGAATCCGCTTTGGGTTGTCAACAAGGTGATCCTTTAGGTCCAGCTATTTTTAGCCTTTCCATACATAATATTATTAAGGAATTAACTTCTGAACTTAATATTTGGTACCTAGATGATGGTACTATAGGAGGAAAAGCTACAGATGTCTTACAAAATTTAGAAAGAGTTATCTCAGAATTTAAAAAAATAGGTTTAGAACTTAATTTTAATAAATGTGAGCTTTATTTCTTTAACAATATCAAAAATAATCACCGATTAGGTTTGTTAAAAAAATTTGAATCCTTAGCTCCAGGAGTATGTCAGTCCTGATGAAAATTTTTCATTATTAGAATCTCCTTTATTGGAATCAGCTTTCATTCCTTGTCTTTTAAAAAAAATTGAAGAATTTTCTCTTTTATCAATGAATCTTTGCAAACTAAGTCCACACATTAGTTTTTTCTTATTTCTTCATTGTTTTTGGATGCCACATTTTATGTACCTTCTCAGATGTTGCCCTATTCAAAAATTTGAAGATATTTGCCTACAACTAGACAAATTAATTGCCTTAACTTTAGAAAAAAAATTAAATATCAAATTTACAAATAGATCATGGAATCAAGCCAAGTTACCAGTTCGTTTTGGTGGTTTAGGAATTAGATCTATTACGGATTTATCAACACCAACATTTTTGGCTTCGATACATGCTAATTCAACTCTCATTAAATCAATTCTTCCACCTCATTTTTCTGATCTCGAGACTGAATTTTTATATGAGGCGATGCATGTTTGGCTTGATAAATCTAATGGATCCCAATATCCTGCATCTAAGTGTATCCAAAAAAATTGGGATTTACCAATTATTTTAAACCAACACGAAGTGCTAATGTCAACTTCAACTGATCGACAAAAAGCAATTTTAGTCGCTGTTTCCGAACCAGAGTCGGGAGCTTGGCTTGAAGCTTTACTTTCCTCTCAACTTGGTACTCTCTTGGAAAAAACCACTCTGCAAATTATCATTTCGCTTAGATTAGGCATTAGTATTTGTCACCCCCATGTTTGTAGTTGTGGCTCTCTCGTGGATATTTTTAGTCATCATGGTTTGTCTTGTTTAAAAAGTGCTGGTCGTCTTTCCAGACATGGATCCCTTAATGACATCTTAAAGCGTACCTTCACGTCTGCCAACATCCCCTGTATTCTCGAACCTAATGGGGTTCTGAGGAATGATTGCAAAAGACCTGATGGCATATGGAATCACTATTATACCATGGAAACAAGGTAAATCACTTGTTTGGGATGTAACATGTACAGACACTCTAGCAGAATCCCATATCTCGGAGTCTTGTTTATCAGCTAGATCCGCAGCTAATAAAGCAGAAAACCTAGAGGCAGAAATATAATTCCATATCTGATCATCATTTCTTTGTTCCATTTGCGGTAGAAACCTTTGGTCCGTGGAGCAATAGCGCAAAGTCTCTTTTTAATGAATTGGGAAAACTAATTGTTGACAGCACATGTATTCCTCAAGCAAAGACATATCTTAAGCAAAAAATTAGTATTGCCATCCAGAGAGGCAACGCAGCTAGTGTGCTGGGCACAGCACCATCGTCAGCTTCATTTAATAAAGTGTATTACATACATTAGTGTTTCACTTTATCTAATGTATTTCTATAAATTACATAATATGTTAATTTATTTACAGTCATTAATTATTTTCTAAAGTTGTTGTTGAAACATTTTTCATTTAGACTTCTTAAATCATTTTAGTACCGTTATTTTTTGCCATCAAAACCTTCAAACCTTTGGAAGACAAAATGTGTACGTGTACTTTAGGTAAAATGTTAGCTCACTTATTTCTTTATACTAGACAGTGTTGAATCCGGGGGGGTGACCGGGGGGGGGGGGGGATTCGCGGGAATAGGTACCCCCCCCCCCCGGATTAATCAGTCTGAATTCAACACTGACACTAGAAAAAATTATCTATTATGAAGTTGAACAAATCTGAACCTGAATTGGTCGAATACAGAGCCTGTGACGTATCTATAAGGGAAAGTACTTTTAGAGTTGTGTCCTTTGAAGTAAATCTCCCTCAATTTCTACGCACCGTTAACATCGACAAGGTCTCGGAAAGCCTGTTTAAACTTGCCGCAGTGGAGCGCTTTCAGTTTGGAAATAAGATTTCGTTGAATGTCTTCCACGTCGTCAATGCGGCTTCCCTTTGTGATTAATTTAAGTTGAGGAAATATCATGAATTCCGCTGGAAAAAAATTTTGCGAATAGGGAAGGTGACTCCTTTTCTCACCAAAACCGTCGTCACAATTAACGTAGAATGTACACAATACAGGCCCATCGTCGTTTAAAAAGTACCACCTGTTGAACGCTGATACCCTTGTGGTACAGACTAATAACGGTGATACCCGGTGGCACAAATTTCTTGTCAAAGAAAGTAATCAGCACGGCTTTCACCTTCGATTTTTGAAGGTGGGATTTCCTTGATCTAGGAGATGCCTTCGATCATCATTCCATGGCTGTGATCGGACGACTACTCTTCGGATCACCATAAAACCTTCACGAAACCGAGCAAGCCACTCGAAAAGGCGAGTTGCAGAAGCCCTTGTTGCCGTTTATTTTTTAAATTATTATTTTTAAAGTTTCGAATGTCTCAGTAACCGTTTTCCCCAAAACTCAATGTTTCATATCTGCCCCATGTGTGCCTTTTGTCATACGTGACACCTACACTGAGGTGTTTACCAGCATGCACGGCCTACCACACAAGCTCTCACAGGACGCCGGTCTATAGCTATGTGTGGACCAGAATTCTGATTACAATCTGCCCGTTATTCGGTAACATGCAGTTTCTTAAAGAGTCCGCAGTGGTGCCAATCCCATTTCATATTTGTTTCACATCGTATATCGCTTAAATAAACGTTAATCGCTGCACACTTTTCCAAGGATTTTTATTGAAAATTATATTTTGTTAATAATCTGCGAGGAAGTAAATTATAATTTTTCATTTTATGCTGTATGATGGAATTCCAATGATTTAATTTCGAAGTTGTATCATTTCTAGTTATTACTATATCTAACTATTTTTGTAGATTTCAAAAGAAAATTTGTTAAACGAAAACTTAATTACGTCGGTGGGGTTTTGAATGATACATTCCCTTGTATTAGATCGGGTTTAACTTTTGTGATTCAATAAAACTGTCTAGAGTTAGATGATATAATTATATATGTAAAATAATTTTGGGTTTGGTAACTACCATTCCCTTTTTAGCTCTCTCAGATTAAGGTACGCATACTTTTGTAGTCTGCAACTCTTCGAATAAATCGTTGAGTGGCTAGACCTTTTTACAAATTTCTAAATTTGCGAATGCGGATTACTTAAGAAAAATTGCAAAAGCAAACTATTATTGACCTACTATATTAAAAATTAGTTCCAATGACAGCAGAACAGATCGACGGCAGTTACAAATGTCGCTACAATTGCATCATGTAGTTGTGGGCAATTTCATAAATTGTCTGCTCGACTCCAATTGTGTTCTTGAAATTGCACATGACATGTGCCACCGTATTAAATAGAACACGCCCACTCATTTCCTCTTCTTTGCTACCATGAATTTGTTTGTAAAATTATTAATGGGCAGATAATTTGGAGGTTATTATTAGTGCATCTCACAATGCTTTTGAATACATGTAAGAGCCAGAATTTAATATTCTTTTAATGAAAGCTTTACAGATATTAATTGACCTACCCAGATGCAGAGTTAAATTTAAAATTTTCTCAGTTGTAAATTAGAGTTTACAGTTTATATATAACTTAATGGCATAAAAACTACAAAAGACTTACATTTCAGCGTCCACATTAATCACAAATGCCTATTGAAACACAACTAATATTTACACCATTCTTGCTAGTGCATTTACATGCCACTCTTACTCGCAGTTTACGACTGTAGCTCCCTTGATGTGTGGCTGCTTTACTTATCAGATGTAGCGTTTATCTAATTGTTACTATTGAAAGTACATTTTGTGAGGTATCACTATATGGTATAATGCAATCTGGTAATTATATAACATTAGAGAATTAGCTTTTCGCACTTCTCAGAAAAACTATGGAAACGGATGTTCTAATAAGCATCATTGTACGTATTAAACTTCAGTAATTACACAGTGTTGCGTCAAACATCTAAACAACTCGACGCAGCACATCTATCCTGATTGCTCAACCATCATATACAGGGTCTTTCAAAATTTCAAAAATACATAGCTCTCTTGAACATTGGCCTGAAATTGTGTCTTAGGGGGGGTATAGCCGTATCTATTCAGCTGTTAAAGGAAGAAGCTTTCCAAAATTGCACTTTCTAAGACTTTTTCGCCTAAACGAGCGGAAAGTAAGTGTATCAAAAATAATATTCAACATGTTACACGCTCAACCAGTTGAGTATCAATTTTTTTGCAAAATTTTTAGGTAAATGTTTACTAACAAAACAAAAGTAAGCAGTATCAACTATCAATGTCGTAACTTTTAGTATACCAAACGACCACCCCAATAGAATATCAAAGAAGAAGGGCGATATGAATGAAGAATCCGTAATAAATACACCTATTTGTTATGAGTAATGATAGGCTAATAGATAAGGGGGTCAAGTTCAGCAACTTATCATAATATGTTCCGCCTAACCACACGAAGTAGATCAGTTGTGGCAAAAATAGCCTATAAAGAGATAAAAAATACCCAAAGAAAAGATACCAAAACTGCTAGTGTCAAACATTAACAATACGTTTATTCACAACGACACTAATACACAGAAAGATATGAAAAACAGCAGATTCCTGAATGCAAACAAACCCAGAATTAAAATTGTTAACATACGAATTATTACGACAGGTTTGATGCACGAATAGTGTACGAGGTTGGTGCAAAGAAAAATATCTGACTTGAGCGTGCGAAACCGATCGAGTGAAGTAATTTAAAAAACCCTGAATAAATAACCATCAATTAGTACTCAAGTAGCTAGAGAATAAGGTGACCCGCTGGCATAATCGTCGACAAACCCTCCTGGAACGTAACGCACATATAAACAATGAAGATATTTATCGCTTGCAACACACGTATAATCGGGGGTATTCATTTACTATTTGTGTTACACATGAACATAAAGTACAAAATCGAAAGACTTACAGAGTTAAGGGATGGAAAATGGGTGGACAAACAGCAGCAAAGTTAGTACATAAAAATATTAAATCAAGAAGCGGTTGATGGTCGTATCGGGTAGCGTGAGATGTGTTGCCAAGCGCGCACAAGATTCGAACAACTAAATGTTGACCTTAGTGGCTGCGATGAGTGTAAGAACAAAATCTAAAGAAATTACTGCTGCAAATGTTGAGCATCTACCTGGTGTTGAATTCCTCGTGTAGAGAGCCAAAATAACTTGTAAGGCTGCTTCATTAGTTCGCAGGTAACCAGACTTCTATCTTGGTAGCAATCACAGATTTCCCCCTCGTAGATATATAGGAGTAGTAAGATACGATTGCAATTGCATCGAATGGAGGACGGAACAAAACTAAAAAAAAAGAAAAAGGAACAGGAGAGAGAATGGCGTCAGATCGTGGAGAGCAAACAGATGTCTTACTTTCAGTGAGCAGACGGGAGAAATCTGCCCCATAATTGACGGTTTCCACGAAAAAACTATTTAGGTGACACGAAACAAACGACGACGTCGTCGGACGTACAGCAAATTCGTGTGAAAATTCAACGCGACACTCGTTTCGTAGCAATAACGTGTAATAACATTCTTATATTATAAAATCGATATTTCTGTTCTATTTTCACATTATTGTTGTAAATTATACCGAGAATATCAAAAATAATGCATTTAAAAAGCGATACTTTGTTATAAACTGTATGAAATACTTGATAGTAGACGATTATTATCAGAGCTGTGCCATATTCCAAAAACAGTGCATATCTGATTCTTGCTACAGCCGGTAATATTTTACATGTGTAAATAAATCATTTATTAAATTTGAGAAAAAAAGACTTAGTTGGTTTAGCAATCATATCAGTATCGGAGCTAAAATTGCTTAGCTATTATGGCCTTAATTTAGTATATAAAGGTTTAAAATTATTTTTCATATTAGTATTTCTTAAATACATATACTGTTAAAGATATGACAAGATAACGTACTAATCGTATAGCTCAGTAGAGGAGGGGAAAGTAGGTCTATACTTTGGTTTGCTTGCCGCATAAGGGTCCGGCAATTCCGGGAAAATTATTAGGCGTCACCTGCTGCTTATTCCCTGAGATTATGGGGGAAAGCCTTTCAGCAGGCTAATAAGGATCTTCCTCTTGGCTACGCGAAATGGGCCGACCAAGAATTCGGACTTACCTAGTGACTCGTAATGCTTTTGTTGTTCTAACAGGCTCAAAACTTTTCCGCAGTTTTAGGCAGAATTGTTGAGTCAGAATTTCGTCAGCGCTACGTCTTTCCCATGTTTTCGTATAAGCGAAAGCGAGTTAGTTTGCGCTTGCGCGACCTCAGTTGGATTTTAGGATGGTAGCTTAAGCTACTAATTACGGCCCATCTCTGCGCTACAGAGCACGTGTGTTGAGTTCAACCTCCCTCCCTCCCACGGCCTCGCTTTATGCGACCGCGGGGTGCCTTTGTGAAGAAATCATATTCCCGCTTCCGCTTTCCGAATTATTTGTGTGCTTTCGTCAAGTTTTGAGTGCCTTTCGAAGAAATACAACGGTTTCGTTTTCGTGGCAACCCTTGGTGTTCGTTGTGATGTGAACATTAGCTGTTGGGGGTTCAAGTGAAGCAAGCAAGTTAGTGTGGTCGGAGTCTATTACCGTGGGGGTTGCAAGACCCCTCCATTATCGCTACGGCGGATCATTTAATGGACTATTAAACCGGCACTAGCTTAAATAAGACGTCATGTTGTATCTAACAAGTTTCCTTATACCTTACCGGAAGTGTCGTTGCGACGTCATTTTACCTTTGGGGGATTATTATTCGTCTTGCCAACCCTTGGCTGTGGCAAACATTATCGAGACCTTGTTGCTGCATCCCGCCAACACCCTGTGGTCTCTCGGTCGTTTTTTTCTTCGGCCATCTTGGGGCAGTTTGGTTTAAGAGACGATCACCTACAATGCCGCCCCTCGAATGCACTCAACTAGTATTGTTTACGTACCATATTGATGTATTAAATTTATTGTGTATAGCGTACCGTAAACGTAACATCCCGTCCAAAAGTGTTGAACAATTTTGCGTAATGTTGCATTTATTACATTTATTGTTAGAGTTGTTAGTTTGCCAAATTTAATGAATTGCCGTCATATTTTCTTGTTACTTTTTAACGTAACGTTGTGGCACTTTCATTTTTGAGCCACATTATGTATTTGCAGCCAAGTTTACCGCTTCTAACTAAGTTAAGGTGTTACGCAATTTAACTTAACCCTCACTAACCCACGTCGGCGTTGTTATCTTTATTATAAATCTTGTTCATTGTCATTTACCTATTTTATTATTTTAATAGGGTTATTGTTGAGTATTTATGCTTTTCACTTGTTGTTTATGATACTTGCATGCGTTATGTGTGTATTTTTCTGTTGTAAAAGCAATTAGGCAGCTGCACCAATGAGTTATTTTTGCAAGGTAAGCCAGTGTTGTACGGGGATCTTCGACCAAACTCTCCCAAGCTAAAGGTAGCAAGGTGAATCAGTGTGCGTTCATCTGTTTTGATTTTGTTGTCCCGATCTATTCCGAATGTGGTGGCGCTTCAATTATTGAACATCTGTTACCTCCCATTACCGGAGTACAGTCCTAACTCAAAGATCGTAAAGAACCCGCCCTCGCGACTGGGTTTTAGCTACAGCAGCCCTTTTTGTTGCCGTCATCTCTCCACTGGGCATCTGTCTTCGTTCTTGACCAGGCTTGAAAATTCGTCGCAGTGAGTGCAACATGGCGCGACTGGCTAGCAGATTCAATCCGATACAAAAAACACCAAACCTCTAGTGGATTTCGAGGATGTGTTTGAGAAAAACCTTGTGGTATCTGAAGGAGTCGGAAGTTCCAAAAGAAATGACCGGTAATTGTTGACTGCGGACGACCGTACATCCAGACCTAGCTAGCCTAACAATATTTAACAATGTTGTATTTAGTTTATCCTTTTTTAAATTTACTTTTTCAGCGATCCTATGATGTGAGGCATAAATTCGTTTGTATTGCTTCTTTATCCGCATGTGTCTCGCTCCGTATTTTGACGTGCCAAGAAGCTACGTTATTTGTCATTCACCAAATTCCTTCTTCAAATGGCCCATTCTTCTATCATTGCATATTTTGTTAGAACAATTAGCACTATTCCCGTATCACGTAGTAAAAATTTGTAATTCAGCTGTGTACCCAATACTTTCGTCCATCAGATATTTTCTTCCGCCCAGTTCATATGCTAACGCATTGCAGTTTCTATATTTGTCGAAATTCAGTTACAAATTTATCCTTTGTTCTCTTTTGCGAACAATGCGGTTTCAGCTTGCCGATTTCTCCGTATTTATTTTTGTTCTGGCACACTCAAGGTTCCCTTCGAGTTTCGTGAGAAATATTTAGTCAGCTTTTGAGATTCTAGAATTTTCTGAACCGTTTACCATGAGAGCAACAAGGAACGTAGATAACCGCGTCTGCGTTTGGTCATTTTCCCGCTTGCATCTTCGGAGCAGCGTCACTTAGCAATCGACGCTAATATCAATAACACGCGTCGGCGGTTGTGTCCACGGAGCTCGGTCTCGCTTGAACGGGGCTCCGTAAAATGTTGAAATTCTTGTCTTGTGAAACTATCTCGTCGCCACCAATTCGAGATTAGTCCATAGTGGTTAGAGGTGAACGTTTAGCCGAGTCTTCCGTACCGTTTGGAGTTAAGCAACTCCGATAACACTTATTGTGGATTATATTTTGGGAACACTCAACCGTGTGCTAAACCTACCAAGTAGAACGAAGACCCGCTCTCTTACCGATATCTGCTGGTTGTCGGGGTCCATTCTAGTCAACCCTCGTATTGGGGATATTTTACCGCTCGCATTCGCTCGATTATGGCTCCGTCCTGTGATTTACAACAATTTCCTGTCGTTTCCGTTCGTTTGCCACTGTCTTGGGATGCGACTTGCAGCTGAGGAAGACCATACAGTAACCAGTCTATCATTCTAAGTTCCTATCAAGGTAAATTGTTAGCCGTTAAATCTATAGTGAAGTGATTTGCCAAAGTGTAATTTGGGCCAATTGTGCTCTTTTGGTTGATATGTTGAACAATTCCGTCAAGTTTTACTGTCTTCATGTTGTTCTTGTGTTTTAAGCTCACGTAACCGTTGTTGTACTATTTCTAAAGTGTTTGTCACCAAATTTTCATACTGTGAAGTAGTTTTTGTAGTAGAACTTATCGTTAATATTGTTTGTAATTGTAAACATGTCATCTGTTGCCGTTTGGTCATTCGTGTTTTAGAGTATAAATTGCGTCGTTAACCCAACTAACCTTTTTTCATATTTTCGGCCATAATATTTAATCATTGTAACGTTCATTGTCATTTGTTTCATGTTTTGTCATCAATAGAGTTTATTGTTAATTCTTTATACGTTTTTCATTTATTTTCATGCCTTGTTGTGTCTATGATTTGTACAGGAACCTAGATGGTGTAAGTAAGTGTAAGTTGTTGCCATTTAAGGTAGGTTTGATCCAGCTTTTTGTGGTCACTATCTCAGGTTGTGACAAGGTGATAGTAGCAAGGTGAATTACTCACTTCCACTTTCAAAGTAACTTCACATATGTGATCGATGTTGTTTTGTTCTGATTTAGCTAAGAAAGTGGTGGCGTTCCATATTTTAACATCGTATACCTCTCGTACCAGACTACAGTTCTAACTTTTAGGTAGTAAAGAACCACGACCTTCTTCACAGAGCATCTAATAGCTGGAGCACCTGGTTACAGCACATCTCGTAACAAGGTTGGGGCTGCCTATTTCGGTTAAATTCCCGATTTTGTCGTAAAGTCGTTTCGTGGGTAACAGGGCTAGCTCTCAAGCGTATAATTTTGTTTTGCACGCTTGAGGGGCTGATTCCTTTGTCGTTAACGTGTTTTCGTCTTGTAACAATTTATTTTGATCATCAAGTTAAATAAAGTTGCACTGTCTTTCAACAGTTCTTTAATTTACAGCAGCCTTTAATAATGTAGGACCTGGCTAGAAAGATTCTAAAAGCGACTTTTATTTTAACAATTATTATTTCTTGTTTACATAGAATACATGTCATTTAAGGAAGAACAATTTAGTAGAAATATGAATATAACAAAATACTTTTTCATTTAACAATAATAATAATAATAATAATAATAATTTGAACATTCAGTATTTTCTTAGACTTGGTTTATGGGCGCTGAATGGTCTAAGCTTGCAGAAATAGTTTCAATTATTGGTTTATCAGTTGCAAAGTTGCCATTGTTGCTGGCATTAAATGAAGTTCTATCACATTTTTGCTGAAATTTGAAGCTTCTTAGAAAGCAAACTGAAAAATCTCTATCAAAGCTATAGAATAAAACAAATGTAGCCAAAGGGCTGGAAAATATGAAAAATTCTGTCAAATGTTTGATTACAGGATGTGTAGCTTCAAATTCCACTATAAAAAAACTTATAAACCCTGGAAACCAACACACGCCGCAAGCAGTTGCTAAAGCTAACTTTAAAATGGGGTACTTTGTAGAGTTTTTGTTGTATTTTTGCACAAGCCCCCAAAAGACTAGTGCAATAACAATGGTTAAAAACATGCAGTAATCGAACAAAAATACAACTGCCGGAAAGCATATGTAAATACTTTGCAGGCAAAGCTTTGTGGACCAAACAGAAAGTAGCAGTGCTGATATCCATAATCCAACTATTATTAATCTATAATGTTTTCTGAATTTAACGGCCGATTTGGGAAAATAAGCAGCGACGCACCAATCCATTAATATTGCCAGCAGAAACCCCATGGCCGCATGGTTGCAAACCAAATCCGCTTGGAAAAGTCCGCAGATAAATTCCTCAGAAATCCCAGAATGATCGCCAGGGGTACTTGCTCGAAAACTACTTGGGCTAGCTATTAGAGAACAAATGTTGGCTATGCACCAGTTTGCTAAAAATATATTTGGTACTGTGTATATCCTCTTGAAGCTGAAGACGGTGTGGATTATCGCAACGTCAGCTACTATTCCGAGTGCAATCACAAGTGCAAATAGGGTTTCCCTAACTACGACTTCCAAATACTGGACTTGCACTGAGCTCGAATTGTTCAAGTTCGCCATTTTATGATTGTACATCTCCAAAAGGTCCAGTTCGATTGCTTATCTGAAATTTAAACATTCGTTATTATTATTGATCCCTAAATTTAAAATAGTATAGGTAAAAAGTTTATAAACCACCTTGCAGATCGTGTGAAATAAAAATGATATTGGCAATGTAAAAGTCTTAACTAATAAATTCACAAGTAAAATTCTAAAAAATAACAAATTTTTCCCCCACCCTGCATCGTTAAAATTAAGGTTGCATGCTCACATAAGCTTTTCTTCATAGAATTATTTGATAAATCACATCTTTAAGTTACCGGCACTAATCAAGAAGCATTTTGTGTAATAATTTTTAAGAAACTGCAAATAGTAGCTATACTACGTTTCTAACAGATTCAGTAGAGCGCTAAATTTTATTTGGTAGTAACTCGGTTGTACACGGCTCGACTGATTAAGAAAGGTCGATGTCCGCCATTATGTCTGGGTTGGTGTTTATGTTTCTATCTCCGTTTGCTGTATTTGTCAGTGTAAACGTTTCTTATTTCTTATTTTTTAAATGTTCGTAACGTTATTATCTCAAACAAACAATTTTTTTAATTCTGCCAGTATTTATTTATTTATTTATTCATTTATTTATTTTAGCAATTAGCCAACAGATCAACCAATTACAGGCTACTATTAAACAAAATATACATAATTCGTACAATACATACAGTAAGGTATTAATTAGTTAGTTAGTTAGATTGTATGGTAGTGGCAAAGCAAACAAGTAAGAATGGGTACCAGAGACGAAAATCACCTATAACTATAGTTGACATAAATATTAGATAAATATATTACAAACTCGCAAATTAAGGGAAAAAAGATCTATATATTAACTAGTTGCTAAAGTACGTGCAAAAAAAATTTAAAAAATCAATTATAATTATATATAAAATATAAATGGCATCCGTTTAACGAGCTATTGCTCTACTTACATAAAACTTAAATTGTTTTAAACTGCAGTGATAAATATCTATCTCCGAAAAGTTGTTACAAATCGAACACATACGCAACATTGGCGAATTATAGGCATAATTCGTTCTGAAATTCGGTATTGAAAAAACAAAGGTATTCCTAGAGTTGTGTGAGGGTACATGAAAATGCAGCTCCGATAAAAGGGTATCACAATCTACAGCCGATCTAACTAATTTGAAAATAAATATGCATGACTGCAAAGCTCTTCTTTTTTCTAAACTTAAGAAATTAGACTCTTTAAGCAATTCAGTATAGGGTAAATAGAGAGAATAGACCCCATGCATTTTGAAATACAAGAAGCGTAAAAATTTTTTTTGGACCTTTTTTATTAAATTCTTATAATTGTTGTAATATGGTGACCAAATAACACATCCATATTCTAAGTGTGGTCTAACAAACATATTATATAAAAAAATTAGGGAGTGAATTTGACTAAACGATCTGGCGTTCCGTATAACAAATCCAAAATTCAAGATAGAAAGCTGTGAATATCCAAAATAGTCTTCCAACCAATAGCATTAGACGGGCTAGTTGAACTACTCCGGAGGAGGAAATGGGTTAACACTAAAATAATCAAAGTCAATTACGGGATCCACCAACTTGTTTGTTCAACAACGCCCGAATCTAGGTTAGAAGATTCCCCGGTGATATGGTGATAGCAACTTACATTAAAAAGAGATACCTCAAAATTACTTTTATCAGATGCAGAATTTATGATAAGCTATAACCTGTTATGGAAATAAAAAGGCATAAATACGGCGCAATGAAAGTGACATTTATTTTCAATGTCTATATGCAAACAAGTAATGTAAGAGGATAGTTCCTTGTATCGAAATAAAATATTGTATGTAGGATATTTCAAGACAAGGTACATACGTAATTGAATCAAACCCAACACTAACCCCGCGACGTGTACACGCTGCGTTCACAGCATAACGTATGTAATTTATAATTTGAAATGTAAGTTTTACACGCAAATAAACAAAGCGCAAGATACGTGGGAATACGAATATAAATCACTACTGTATTATTACATAAATGGTAAAACCGGTATAAGTAGGAAAATATAGTCAATTCTTACAGTTATTCGCACCGATACATTTTTGAATTGCGGCAAAAATATTTAGTTAGAGTATAAGGTCGTAGCTTATCCATTAAATCCAGCGTTGATTAAGGACATTGAGGTGGCTTTAACCTCAAGTAGCTGCTGAATAGGACGGTACCAACGTAGACAAATGGTGCAGATTACAAAAGCTAAATCAAGGCTAAACCATAATCGCCACCAATTTCATAAACTAGATGGTCCAGATACCCAAATCCACAATTAAATCCAAAATTCATTCAAAACGAAAAGAAAGGTATTCCATACGAAAATCCAAAAATCTAGTAAATTTTCATACGTATAGAAAAACTAGAAAAAGCCTTGTAACTAATAAGACGTCATTAGCGTAGATGCGTAGAGGAGGTGCTGATTTATCGAAAAACATCTAGAATGGAATTAAACTGTGTAATACCAAATGGTCACCATAGGCATTGACTCAACAAAACGTGCCACCATTTCCATAGAGATCCATCTACATGGTATTTCTCCCAGATTCCATGCCCGGAAAATTAACGAAAACACAGCGATCACCGAATTACAAATCTTTCTTAAAGGACCAAACGTGAGGGCTCAAAGATTTCAATGATTTTTTTAACAATTCGACCAGAATTTATGCAAGTCAAAAGAAAACACAAACTACAACCCGAAATTGGGTGGGAAGATTTTACCACCACAGTGGGCCGAAGTGACACTAGAACCATTGATGGAAGTTACTAAATAACCGTGTCAGAACTCACTGCTACAAAAGCCATAGCCTCGCAAAGTAGAGTAGACAATACGCCAAAACTCAACAGAACATGTCTGATCAGCTAAGACAATACTAGATATCACACTCAAATTAGACTAGATACGCCAAACAATGAATTAGCGAGAATGAACTGTCAATTAAAGTTACACCTTTGGGAAAACGGAACACAGCCCATTATAGTTACCCAGGTTTGATAATTTGACAGAAAATTCTTAACGACATATGAACATACGCCTACCTTCCGAAACGTCAAAACGGACATTTAATTTATAAGAGAAATATTGCTCCCAGGGCTAATTAATTAACATAGCTTTTTCAGCAGGGACCCACAAAACCAGGAAATATCACATAACACGAGAAGGAAAATGTAAGAATCCAACTGAAACATAACCTTCAATTTCAACGTAACTTTGTGGCAGAAAAAACACCTACATTCTTCAAATTTACATATCCAATACGTAGCGTTTAGAGACCCCAAAGAGAGACAGAGCATTAGGGCTAACATTAAGAAATAATTCAAGAATAGAGACTAATGTCAACTATTTAGACTTCCTTTGGAGGACATATTTAACCAAATGGAAGAGCAATTTCCAGGCTTAAATATAAACACTTGAATGTTGAACGATAACATAATTCTAATAGCACACACAATGAACAATAAACGAGAAACCAAATGCAATTAAATTAGAAAGAGATCATCAAGAAACAAAGATAATCACATAAGCAAGAGTTTCGAGACAGGTAGGTGCAAATAGAGATAGAAAGCAGAACAAGTGAAACAAAACGAAGAAAATAATGGTATCTATTTGTTTCTTAAGTCTGCCGTGTGGTTTCAGTAGTTACACTATAACATAAAAAGAGATCGAAAACGGGTGGCATTTTTCGGTCCGATAGAATAGGGTTAAAAAATGACCAGCAAAGTGACAATCCCGATGTAATAACGAAGTGCATCGCCCGATACTATACCTTGTTCACAAACCAGAAATAGTTAAGCCACTCCGCACAAATTTATATGTGCGCAGAATCAGTTTCACGTAATGCAAATTAAT